>VJMY01000756.1:0-33216 GCA_009869795.1 Neelides sp. FZ-2019
ATAATTAATAATATTAATTTAAAATTATTATATTTCTCACAAATTTTAATTATTTTAAAATGTTTTATTCCAGGAAACTTATTTGTCCTTGCTGCAATATACATGGAGAAGAATCTTCATAGTGTTGGGAATTACTTAATTTTTTCTCTTGGTGTTGCGGACCTTATGGTGAGCTGCCTTGTAATGCCATTAGCTGCTGTATATCAGGTATCAAATCAAGGACATTTTTATGAAATAGTTAACGAATCAATGTCAACAGTGAAATTTCACGAGTTTTTTTTAGTTTTTTGTTAAATGTCAACTTTATTTAATAATTAAAGGTTACAAATGAGTGGAAATTTGGAAGAATTACTTGTGAAATGTGGATATCAGTGGATGTGCTATCGTAAGTATTTTAAGTAATTCAAGTTATCACGGTTTCAATATTAAATAATAATTTTATGCTTATTGTTTGCATTTGCTTTTACGTTTTGATAATTTGACAAATTATTTGAACAAAGGTGCACAGCTTCAATTCTACATCTTGTGGCAATTGCGCTGGACAGGTAATTCACTTCAATTTTATCCAAATACTTTCGTATTGTGTAAAACGTTAAATTAATCTTAATTGACATTTGAGGCATTTAATTTTCTTAACTATTAAGACCAAAATATCATATCTCAAAATAAGTGTATTGATAATTGATAATTATTTATCGTTTACTCAAATGACCAAACTCATCAAATTATAAGATCAAATACTATTTAGGTACTAAATATTAAATTTGTCAATTTGGAAGACATTCGAATTTAATGAATTTTGTATTTGTGCTAAATTAAAAATTAATTAGCCAATAACAAGTTGTTTGCCAATTAGATACCTACTGTGGCTTACAAAGATCTTCGCCTGAACTTTTTTATTTTCATGGTACCTTGGAATCTCACATATTAGCGAAATGTTTATAATAAATTCACGATTATGATTTTTATAAAGAAAAGTATAATTTGATCAAATATTATTTAATAGTTAACACTTTAGCGATTCCAGGGTAATTTTCCCTATATTTCCATGAAAA
This sequence comes from Neelides sp. FZ-2019, assembly GCA_009869795.1. NCBI lineage: Eukaryota > Metazoa > Arthropoda > Collembola > Neelipleona > Neelidae > Neelides > Neelides sp. FZ-2019. Next base: position 1,056 of record VJMY01000756.1, read on the forward strand.
TAAAAAAGGTAAAAGGTCAGGCGGAGATCTTTGTAAGCCACAGTAAATGAATTAAATATCATTATGAACATTAGACTTCAGTGAATTCCTTTTTATAAATATAGACTTACATCATTTAATAAAGTACAAAAATTCATTTTAATCTCAAAGAAATAACCGTGTATAACCCGAGGTTCAACACCAACACTTGTTCAATACTTAATGGGCCAGTTAAGTTTTGGCATTTTGCTAGGTGATAAATTTAATTAAAATTAATTTATTTTGAAACTCGAAATGCAACACAGGATAGTACCACTGCAAATAAATAGCCAAATAGAGAAAAATAAGTGAAATTGAAGAAAAAGAGAAAATGAGTGAAGATACAAATGTAGAATGAAAGAAATTTGTTCAACTACAATGTGTAAATTCATTTCCCAAGTTACATAATTAAGCATCAATGGTTAAATCTTTAACCATTGATAAAATTAAAAATGTCTCTCTATGGCTTTTTCCGCATAGGAGGAGATTTTTTAAATAAGCTTTTCTCTAGCACTCACCCATAATGAGTTACGATGTGCCTAATGACAGATTGTTCTGAAAAATTAATTCGTTAAACATTAAGCATCATGCTTAATATGAACATTTTCAGAAAAAACTCTGTCTTTTTCCAATCTTTCGAATGTGATATTGGAAAAAAAATGTGGCATTAACCGTGTAAATGTTACGTTGTACCTTATAAAGGGATAAAAACTTAAGTGATCGCTTAAAAGTAAACCCAGCTTAAAATTCGAGAACAGAAAGATATGACTGAATGGCAAGTATTGCATAACACAGTCGATATTTCTCAAATAAAACTAAACATTGATGGTCATACAGTCAGTAGTCTCAAGAAACTCGCCCGAATTCCTCCTTCATTGGAGTGAAGTAAAAGAGTAAAAGCATCTTTTCCTTTTCAGATACTGGAGTGTGTCGAGTGTCGATTATATCCATCAACGGAGTCCAAAGAGGATCATTTGTATGATAATGATAATTTGGGGCGTTGCGTTCCTCGTCTCGGTGGCTCAGTTCTTGGCCAAGGCCGAGTACAGCGAGGAAAGGAAACTCTGCTTCCCTACCAAAGAACTCCTCTTTCAACTCTTCGGGACGTTGTCGAGCTTCTACGTGCCTCTTGCTGTGATTCTCTTCCTCTACTACCGGATTTACCAAACAGCCAGGAAGAGGATCAGAAAGAGACACAAGAATGCCCTGACGTCCCCTACAAACAGGGCCCTTTTGAGGCCGAGCAGCGCCACGGGCGCGTCTTCGCGCAACGATCCCGACCAAACGACTTCTTCCTTCATGGCTCATTCTTCGAATAATCCAAGTCCTGAGAGAGCAGCTCTTCTCAACGGCGGCCAACCCTCGGAACCTCCGCAGCAAATTCTCCAAATGCAACAAATGCTCATCGTGGCTCCGAGCTCGCCGAACCTCTCCGTCTCCATGACTGGAGTCACTCCAGAAAATACTCCNGCTCCGAGCTCGCCGAACCTCTCCGTCTCCATGACTGGAGTCACTCCAGAAAATACTCCTTTGAAAAAGACAAAAAAACCCAAACATGAGAGTGGGGAGTCGAAGCGTGAAAGAAAGGCTGCCAAAACTCTTGCTATTATTACAGGAGCTTTTGTCATTTGCTGGTAAGCTCATTATTTCCCTTTTTTCCTCTTTCTCTCTCAAATCTCTCTGACAGTTTCAGTAAGTTTGGGAGGTAAATGACATTTTGTTTAATTGTACAATATGAGAAGATTTTACTCTTGGGAAATGTCAATGTATTTTAGAAAATACAAGTAATAGAAATACATTAATCATTTCTATTACTTTCTTCTTGTATGAATAGCTACTTCTTTTACATTATGAATGCTTGAGTGGATGTTCAATGAACTCTATATATTAAAAAATGTGTATTTTGTCATTTTTTATTCAAGGCTTCCATTTTTCACGGATGCTCTCATCTCGGCCATTTGGGGCTCACAAATCCTCAATGAACACCTTGTGGCCGTCTTTTACTGGCTTGGATGTTGCAACTCAACAATAAATCCTAGTAATTGAATATTTTTGTTATTTTAAATGAACCGTGAACGTAAAGGAGTAGAAAGATAAATCATTTTTCATTCATCAAATCCCAATCATTTAAAAGATCTTAAATTTCTTGACAAGGTCTATACACATCATGATTGAAGATTTCACTCAACTAGATATTTGAGCTATATCCATTAAGCTATATCTGGTTAATGGTATTTATCAGAGTTACAAATAGAAATATGGCACTCATAATTGCGCATTCAAATAATCGCAAAATTCAATTTTGAATTTGAAGGCTTCTTGCAAATTCTGTACAATTTTTCAGCACAATATTTTTTTATTACAATTTCAGTTATCTACACAATCTTCAATCCAGAGTTCAGACTTGCTTTCAAAAAGATAATTTTTGGAAAGCAATACGTGAACCGGACAAGTCGCGGAGTCGCTGTCTGAAACGAGCCGAGCCATTGAAGGAAAGGAGTTTAATCGAAGACTGCTTGATCACTATGTTCAAAAAACGAAAGTTGTCAATATTGACGTTCCAATGATAATATAGAAAAAATGAAGCGGATCGTTTTCATAGAAGATATGCGCGTGACACACGTAAGGTCTCACAGAAGATTGAGATTTTTCCCAGCCCACCTTAATTATACTACGAATCCCCCAAAGAACCCCTTCGCTCGCGACCTTCCAATTCAAATCTCTTTGGCTCACCAACCAAAATTTGAAATTTGGAATTGAACATGAATGCATATAAATATTTGATGCTTTTCTTCAAAAAAGATTTTTTATGGATAAAGGTACAACTTTTGAGCTAACATGTACCGTTAGGTCTGAAATATTTACGAGTAGATGAAGAAAACCATTTTCTGTACCTTAATAAAATACTTACAATTCAAACTCACAATCAATCAATCGTTTCAATCGAGTCATTTGCTAACAAAATTTTAATATGCCATTTTTGCATTGATGGCCATCTAATCAATAATTTAACTCGTAATGTTCTTTTTATATTTGTAAGGAGTACAAATCAAATAATTTTAAATTATAACCAATTTCAAAATTTATCCTATAATGTCCTTTTTATGGTGCTTTAAGTGGTACTTTGATATTAATCCGTAATATAAATTCTATATTGTATTATCTAAACTATCTATTGTACATATCTTGCGATTAAATAAAATGTATTCCACGTTTCGTGAAATACAGTTTTGTTTTTTATCGATTATTTAATGTGCGAACTAATTGATTATATCGTACATGCGTCCAAATTAAGTAAATTTGATTTTTTAAGCTCATTGCCATTTATTTGAATATTCATATGAATGTGTTTTGGTGTGTTGCTGTATTTATAATAATATTTTACAATACTATTTACAAAAAGTAAGAGTTTTAGTTCAAAGTACCAACACTCTTGGTGCAATTAATATAAAAACAGATCATGAATCATAATCTTAACATTTTGAAATATTTACAAACTGAATAAAAATTTAATTAACTTAGCTAACATATAAATAAGTTTATGCACGTGAAATTAAACAAGTTAATGCTAATGTGCCTGAAGAAATTTTTCTTTAAGATATAATTTAATACATAATATTAAAAGGTTTAATATGATTAAATTTATTGTGAATATTATGTACTTCATAGTTAAAATAAATTTTAACGTTTTAGGTTTTTAAGTAATATCACAGTGAAAACATTGAATCGACATATGTATTGATCTTAAAAGCTTAACTTCAATTTTGTCATCTTGGATCATCGGAAGTAAATTATATATTATGTGTGGAAGAACAATAAAAGAATATTCGAATAAAAAATTATTAAACCTTTGATTTTCATATTTTTAAAGTTTTTAGTGCATAATAAAATAAGGTCCAAAATTCAAAAGTTAAAAAATAATTATTAATTAACAATCTAGAATGTTTTGAAATTCATATTTGATTAACATTGGTTCTTAAATAGGTTCATCTTTTTAACCTTATCTAGCACTAACGCTACTGAATGTTAATTCTTAGTGTATCAGGTACAGACGAACAAAAAACTTCTGTCATAAATCTACACGAGAGAGTTAACTTGGAAGGTAAATTCGAAAACTATTACTTGAAAATGAGTAAACATTTAACTTGCTATCCATAAGTAGATCTTTCTACCTTAGCATAAAAGTGAAACATCTGCTAATCATCGAAACACTTTCAGAAATGAAACATTCACTTTTAACAAAACAAACAAAGTTTTATGGATTTTTATTATTATACTTTGAATTTCAACAGAAAATATACACAAAGATATTTTGAAATTTTTTGAAAATAACTTAACTTACAACTCATTATCTGTATTTCACCTATACAAAGTAAACTAAACTGTATTATTGTAATAATAATTTATAAGCATGCTATTAAGTTCAGTCTGCATTCAGTCATTTCCTAATTTCTCTTATCATCATTCAGCCGTTATAAAATGTCTTTTTTCTAGAATCCCAATTTTTCTTAAAGTTAGTTGAAAAATGGGTATGCAGAAATTTAATATAAAAGCAAGAAAGTTTAGGAATTTGATACACGTTTTAATATGAATGTAGAGTCAACCTTTTTCTTTTGAATTTCCTGTTTTTCTTAATATTATTTTTCTTAATAAATTAGATTATATTTGCAAAAGATCATTGAAAAAAACAATCACTAAAATCAAGGGACTATTTTTTATTTAAGCTAAAGATAATAGGCAAGTTGAGAAGTGCATGGGTGTAATTGAACGCTTGAATTTCTGCCCTGTAGCTCTACTTTTGATGTTACTAACTAAAAGAATCATAAAATCATCGGTAGTCCTCTTTTCCAGACTTTACCTTATGAGTCAACTTCGTTCAAGGTTGGTAGACATTACCAACATGCTATTTGAATGCAAACAAAACGTGTACAAGACTTTATGTTGTTATCATACTTTCACATCCTTCTTTTGTACCTCCAGTTTTCCCTCTACATCCTTCATACTTTTTACTTACAGATATATCCGGTCTTATTATAATTTTCTTTGAACCAGCATTGGAATTTTCTTCTTTGGAAAAGAAATTGAATCGTGCTCGAGGAAAAAAGGATGAACCTCAGACCACATTGAGTTAAATCTCCATAAATGAATTCAAGACTTCCGAAATGGAACAAAGATTGAATTGGTTGTCTGGTTTAGTTATAAAATGAGTTTTTCTCTGCAAAAATCAAAACTTCATATCCTATAAAAAAGGGTCCATACATAGTTTTGGCTCATACATATAGCGGCTACTGCTTGAATGGAAGCGGATTTTCTTGTCTCATTCCCGAGCATTTTACGTAAGTGCCTCATGGGGTCCTGAGAATACTATCTCCCTAATATACTGGTTTTTAAAAACGGACCTTCCTATAAATTCTTCATGTTTTACAAGAAATGGGAATAGAATATTAAATAAAATGAACCCGCATATTTAAATGTGGGCTGATTTACGCAATAAATAAAACGTTGTCAAATAACGCTTGATGTTTTAATAATAAAAAGAGCAATTGGATAAACATACATTACACAATAGTATTTATGTAATACTTGTATGTTTATATTATTTACAAAATATTATATAAATAAAAAACTTTCATCTTTTATTTTTCTTTATTTTTCAAAGAATTATTCCTAGTCAAAGATCTTGAGCCTTTTCTCTCGAAACACATGCTCCTCTACACTTATTCCTTCTTTTCATTATAATAAATTCTTTTGTCCTTTTCATGATTTGCATGAGAATTGCCAGAGCTTTTCAAATTCTCTTTTTGAGGGAAGGGAAAAGAGGGAAAGCAGAGGGGAAAGTATGTGGAGGAAAAGGAATTTGGGGGATAATATGTCGAGGCCCAATTCTCATCCGCCTCCTCCTCATCATTCTATTTTATTTCCTTCTATTCTCATTTATCTAGGAACATTTCCAATTGAGCCTCCTGCTTTTGATCCCATATCTTATTCCATTTGAATAGAATCCAAGGGCCTATAGGATGTACAAGTAGTTGCTGCCGAGTGCTCGAGCAGACTAAGAGCGTTATTGATAAATTAGATAAGGAATCTTGAAGTCTCCGGAAGAGAAAGGAGGATTGAGTCACCAGAGTTTCATCCATGCAAATAATCAGTTCTCGGATCCTCCGAATGATGAGCAAGGCAAATACTGACGGGAGGGAAAACAGAAATCCTTTCTGATGGAGTTCGGGACTTAACGAGTGTTGAGCAAAAAGGCTCCTTCGACAAAGATCTCAAGAGAACAACGAGCGAGTAAACCTCACACCCTTGACTAACTTTCAAAAAGGAAACCAAAGCCTTTTGATTTAACAAACCTTAACGTAGAGACGAAAGAGAGGAAACAAGATCCAGGGAAATCTGAACCTGAGAAGGTGATAGAACGTTTCAATGCCTTTTCTCGGGTAAAATGTATTTATCCGGAATTAAGCCCATGAAGTTTGAGTCAATTAGAAAAGCTCTTCCTTTTATGTGCACCATCCACTATGTCTAAAATATGATATTCCTGTGAATATAAATATGCATAATTTACGACTTCAAAGCTTTAGATTGTCTTATTTTATTACATCTGTAGATTTTAGTATATTTTACCTTTATGTTTTGTATTCTAATGTTTAGTAATAAACAATGCTTTTATTATAATTATAAAATGGCAAAAATACACATAAATTATTTATTATTGTTTCGTTTACTCGAATCTGTAATAAATGTATTTCTAATACTATGTAAAGTGAAATTTACATATAGGGTCAAAACATTAGGTATGTGAAATGAACACCTATAGCCATCTGGCGGATTTAGCCCTGAAGTCAAAAATTCCATAATGTTGTAGATATAAAATACAGTTTTCCTCGATTTGCTAAAAAACGTCAGTTCGGTAAATCCAACTATGACTCAAATATGATAGATATACATAAAATGAATCTAAAAAACTTTTATTTTGGATTTCAACTAGTGGCGTTTTTTAGCAAATCGAGGAAACCTGTATTTTGTATCTCTACAACATTATGGAATTTTGACATCAGCGCTAAATTCGTCAGATGGCTATAGGTGTTCATTTCACATATTTAATGTTTTCATCCTATAATGTCTCTCTTGTCTCCTCCCTTGAAAATTATCTTCGCCCAGTTTCCTCTCGATTCAACCCCGCTTGGCGCTAATATCAACTAATTAAAATGAAAAATAAATGATGAAATGCAAATAAAATCAGTGACTTTTCTATTGAAGAAGAGAAGAAGAGTGGACACAGAGGAGAATTGATGTGCTTGGGCATTATAAAACAATAATCGAATAAACATGTTTAAAAGTTGTATTTTATGTTTACGCCTTGTTTTCCTCTCAGTCGTTCCCTTGAACGAAAATAAGAGACATTATATATAAATTTCACTTTATACCTTATTATATTTAACATAAGCTTGTTTACATTATTGCTGTATTTACATTATTTAATGAAATATCATATTTCTGAATATACAACCAAATACTAATATTTGGCTATTTGATTAAAAGGAAAACTTAGATAGCATACTAGCATTATTTATTTCAAAGTAAAGGTGTGGCAAAATTGCAAAATAACGCGCAGCTCAGACTCAAATTAGTTTTTAGAATATTATAAAGTTCGTATGATAATGGATTTCTCAAAAAAGTTGATAGGATGAAAGTAATATCATTAGGGCAATGTGTCACCCGTGTCATTTTGTATTCCTTGTATATGATATGAGAAAATCGTTCCTTATCTCATTTCATATTCAATCTATAAAGCGACATTTTTTCCTCTCTAACATAAAAGACTTAAAATTATGATAATACGATCATCATTTTGTAAAGATTTCAATGGGATAAAATATAATTAGATGAGTTTGTTCGGACAGATGACATGGATCTTTTGATACTTACAAAATTCATTTGCTTCAATTTCTCCCATTTTTGATTGACAGAATGAATTTAAATGTTGAAAGTTGAGTGGCATTCAAAGTTGAACACTACACCGCAGATTATTCAAAATTTCTAATCTTTTTCCTCAATCTACCCATTTCTGCCTAAATAATTCCTGGAATGAGATTTTCTGCCCATAATATATTCCAAATTGACATGAAATTTTATGTAAAGACTTTAACAAAGAGATGCATATTAATGTCTCACAAGCTTCAATTCCAGGTTTTTATTTAATTTTACAATTACACGACTTTTTTATTATTGAATTACATTTTTGATGGTTTGAATGATGGAATTTGTCGGATCGATAATCCAGAGAGCAACCGAGATTCGATTCAATAGCCGGACAAAGAAAAACATGAAAAGGAGAATATAGGTTTGAAGGAAGAAAAAGAAATGAGCTTTGTTTTGAGAGAGTTTCGCCCATGAGAAGGAATTTCTCCTTCATCGCCACATGAGACATGGACAGGCCAAGAGGAATCTATATAGGAATTACAACTCAAATAATCCATATCTTTCTCTCTCTCACACTTTCCTCTATTTTCTATTTAGTCGGCTCCTTTTCGCTCATTACTCATTAGATAGGGATAGGGGAATAGAAAAGAGAGATTTAATGCGCGCCTCCACTCCAGTTCACTATATTACGCCTGAATTATTACGTCGGAAAATATTTGTGTTCCTTTTATAATCCAAAACGAAGGATTATGAAGATGTGCATAGAAAAAGATTCCTTCGTGGTCGATCAAACTCATCGTGAGGGTGAGGAGACGTGTTTGGAGAATAAAAAGAAATAAAGAAAGCCCTCAGATATTAAACAAATGCCTTTTCATTCTCAATAAAAGGAAAAAATTAAGATTTTTTCTTTGTTTCAACTTTTTTTGCTTTTCTTCATAAGTTCATATAATTTATAATTCACGCCCTCAAGTTTGCAAATTATGCTTACTAAAATTAAATGAAATATAATAAAATTTTTTGTTCTTTCAGAATCAAATATGATATTTATGAGTATATTGGGAATTCTGGAAACTTACATTTTTTATTAAAAATGAACACAAAAATACACAATATTGATTTTGTTAATAATAATTTTATTAGATAATGATGTTTAATGTTTTTTATTAAATACACTGTAAAATGTACATTGTGTTCGATCGTGACTACTTTTACCTATAATTAAACAAGAAATAACAATAGTGTATTATAAATTCTGAGTTATTTCCATACTTTAAAATATATATTAATAAGTATTAATATATATTTATTTATAGTAAATTCTCATATCTGGTTATTCAGTGTTAAAAACTCCTGGCAGGTACAGTGATAACTCTATATGCGGTCAACAATAGTCCATAAAAACTTATAGTCGAAAGTAAAGCAGCCGACGGGGATTTCTTTGGACTTTTCCCTCGGGGTTGGTGTTAGGGAGGATATAGTTTCATTCAACTGGACCTGGATGATAGGAAGACTCTGGCTGGGCCAACGCCAATTGGAGGGGAAACTCGGAAAAGCGGATTTGTGGAGAGTGAAGAGTATTACACTCAACATCAAATTCTTACTTGGCCAAAATAAACTTCCTGTTTATAGCAAGGGAAATTCTAATCCAATTATTTCAAATATCTCCTAATTACGCGATTGTTGGAATCTGTGCAATTAAGTCATTCATACTTTTTTAACATTCCAAAATATCTTTTGCATTCTAATTTTGATAAAGGTTGAAAAGAATAATGTAAATAATTTATGTCTCAAATATTATACGTTTAAAATGTTAAATTAATGTGAACTATTTATAAAGCATGCTTAATTTTGATATATGATTAATAAGCTTTTAGCATCACTTATTTTATTATAAAGAGTTGAAATGTGATTCGAGTTTTGATGGCAGGAATGATTTGTTGTATATATCAGCGACCTAAGTACATTATAGGTATAATTGCACTCGCATATTGGGAGAAAAGAGGAGAGAGAATGTTGGGCTTTTGATCCTGTCCCGGCTTTTGTCGGAGATAAAAATTTGGAATGGAGAGCAAAAGGTGAAATTCCCTTGCGAATATTTCTAAGAGAAAGTCAGGAGTGGAAGTACGTACAACCCACTTACTCGTCCACAGGATCACTCTCAAGTCGCGACACGCCTTCGGGATGGCCTCAGCTGTAATTGTGTTCAAGTCCCTAGGGAAAATGTCGTGGAGGTATTGCGGTGGAGAAAACCCTCTTAAGCTTACGCTCAATTCGCATGCCTTTATACCTTTCATTTCAAAAGCTCAGACCTCCAAGATATTCAATTTTCATGCGAGAAAGAGAATTAACTCTTTTTCTATTTCTTCGACTTGACAAAATAAAAAGGGCCATGAAAAGGATAATGAGTTATTATACGACTCGGATCATCGCCTTACAGAGAAGCTACTACGAAGGACACAATACACAAATGTGTGCTTTGGTTCACATTGTTATTATGTAAGTAATTTAACTTTAGTAATGTACAATGTAATGTTCTGGTATTACTCTTCTGTATACTTAAAGTATATCTAAATTTCAGCTATATAGTAGTATGTATTTGGTACTTCTAACTTTTAATTATACCATTTGCTTAACTAAATAATTAAGTAAATGTAAGTACTTACATAGACATTATTTAAACCAAATGAATAATAAAAAACTAATATTTGTTGAACTATTAAAACTAACTTTAATCTGTCACAATTAACAATAAAATAATTTATTATGAAATAAGAATAAGATGGAATAAATGTTATATATTTAACATAAATAGCATGTTTAGTAGCATTTTGGTAGCATAAAAACATTTTGAAATGAACAAAAAGGCAGTTGGGAGTTCGTGAATTTGTAAACATAAATTAAAGAAAAATAATTAGTTTGTTGCCCTATGGGAAGATGTAAAAGCCGGAAGAGCTTGAAGGATGATCCCTCTCCCCCTCAACTCCCTCCACTTGAGAGCTAAATGCCTAATTCTTCTGCACAATATAGGAAATGAGAAATTTTAGAAAATAAGTGGCGAAAGAAGGGAAAGAACTTCCAAAACGTGTGAGACTATGAGGCTATTTACATCACATCCACTTTTCATGTCATTTATTATCCTGAAAATGTTCCAATTTGCGTCAAGAAAGGGGGAAAATGGGAAGCGGTCGCGGTGGGCAAAATAAAACAAGGTCTTGAACGACAATTCATTTCAATTCTCGGGTTTCTCTGCCACAGACGGACCCCAAAGTCCTCTGCCATCACAAGAGGAACCAATCCAATCTCAAAACTGAGCTCTCAGGGCCTTCACTTTGGACAGATTCCTTTTAGGTTTAAGTTCAGGTCCAACTTCCACCAGCCAGCCGCTTTATTTGCCCTCTCCTTCTCCAACTTCTCCGTATATTTGGAAGGAAATTCTCCCAAGACTTCCAAGGAAAAGAGCTTGAGAGAGACGGCAAAGAGTAAAAAAGGAAAAATTGGTGCTTTTCGTGCTTTTTCCCCTTACTTTTCTCCCACTTGTCCCATCCATATGAAGGTTCTCTGCTTTCTTTAACTGCATCTCCTTTTTTAAATATTCAGGGAATATTTATGACTTTTCCTTCATTTACTTCCTCCCTTGAAGGGAGATCGCTGAGTCTAATTGGATTGATTCTTAAACTATCCCTCTATGGCTTCCTAATGTTCCTTTAGTTTTGCATGGGCCTTCCTTTGAGAGAAATTGTCCTGAGGACTTCAGCTACATGCCACAAATTAAAATATAAATTCAAGAGAGTCGAGCCATGCAATAACGATATTTTCTTTAAACAACTTGAGATAAATTATTTAAATTACATACATCATATTGTTTAGAATTCGAGCAAAAATAACCGTAAAAGTTTTTGAAAATGTGAAATAAATAATAGAGGTGAACATACAGGAGATTGAAATTTTGAAACTCAAATAGGGAATTCAAAATTCTCAAAAACATGTAATTTTGTTTAGTTATTTGTTCATTTAAATAAAAATATTTTTACTCTAATCCCATCTATACTTGTTGTCATCCTCATGAAAATGATGAAAAATGATAAAAGGTCGTTGACTCATAAGAGTCATTAAAACTATAAAATGTAGGACACAATTTTGTATACAAAATTATGTACATACATACAAATTGTTCAAATTGCAGATCTTCAAATTTTGAAGGTTATGCAAACGAGCCAGCATGGCGTAATTCATTATTAATGGAAGAAAGTTGATCGTATCTATCAATTAATTAAATAATAATTATAAGGAGACGCTGGTCTGAAAGGGAACTAGTTAGGTATGAGAGGATCTTCAATTTTCTCCTTGAGGACCCCAAAGACTCTCACGATCCATCTTCTCGCGAAAGTATATGTAGAAGTTCTGTCTTGTCATTATTTATAAAATCAAAAGGCCTTATCAACTCCTTTCTTCTCCCTCACTCGACTCCCTCCCTTGGCACGTCTCATTTTCATTATCTTATTCACTGTGGGTTATCTCCAACCGCAGATTTGCATATTGCTTTCACATCTTCTAAACTTGAGGTCGCCGGGAGTCGAGAAGAGAGGAAATGAGACTTAATCCGAGGAAACTAATACCATGGTGGAGCATATAGAATTCTATGTCGTTTTATATAAAGGAGAAGCATGAGGGCTCAAGTGTGTCCAAAGCTCTCCGTTTTTCTCTCTCAAGCTTCCGACTCGAATAAATGAGATAAATGAGACGTGTCTTTGTCTCTAATTCTCATCTCCTGTTTCAGCTTGTAAGTTTCTTGTCCATTGATGGAGCCCAGTGAGAGACATATCAAATCGAGAGATTGTCGAGAGCCCGTGAAAGAACTAATTCTCTCCCTTTCATTTCTTTGAGAGGGAGAAAAAAGATAATACTTCTCCGCGTACAACTATAGAATTATCCACGCTTCGAGAAGGAAAGTTTCTTGCTCAGTTAGAGAGAAATCAAATCCGAAACTAATGAAATCTCGGGCGTCTGGCAGATTTGTCTGTGGGATAAAATTTAAAAAATTGCACATAAATTGTTTCTTAAGACAAATTGAGCGTGAGTAATTGATTCTTCGCGCCCTTCAACCACTCGTTGAATTTGAATTGATAATTAAGAATTTAATCATTATTAAATAAAACAATGAAGTGGAATAAATTCTTATAAATTTAAAACTAAATATTGATTTAATTTATTTATTGACTGAATTCATTATTTAATTTATTTATTGAAATGATTTACGGTGTTTAAAATAATTTAAATGTAAGTTATGTATATTAAATTTGCATTTGAGTAATTTACTCTTGTGCAAATGAAACCATTTTGTATTTAAATTCACCTATTTTATCATTTGTTGTAAGAAGATAAAATAAAAATATATTTAATGCACACCCATATTTTGCCCTAAGGTTGACATAGTCAATATGGTATACATTATGGTACACATTGATTGTAGGTTAAGCCGATTGTATTTCCTATAATTATATATTTATACTAGAAAATATGTTTATCCCATCTTTAGCAAGAGTCCATTGGGAAATTCCCATAAAAGATGGGAAGAAATTTAAGCTTCCTAAAAGATAAAATATAAATAACATCAAAAGGTTATGGAACCACTAGGCATTTTAATATAATGTGAACAAGAAATAATGCCTTTTGCCTCTCATGTCTACCCATGAAATCGATATCTAATTGTTTGTCTATATTTTTGTTGCATACTTTAATTATTCTGCCTAATAAGACATTTTAGATATATACATATTTTAAGTTTATAGGTATATAAATAAAAACTTGAACAAATTGTATGACCACTTATGAAGCTAACTAATATACCTATTTTTTATCAATGTTTACATCATCAAATAATTACTTTATAAAATAATTAATAAATATCACATACATTTAAGAGGCAATGTTGTCAGCATGTAAAATCAAAGTGATCCCTAGAACTCCATATTGTATCTTGTATTATGTATGCTTGGGTATGCATAATTGTGTGAATTTATTCAACAATTACTAGAATTACGAGGAATGTTCTATAACTCTACAAAATAGTTTTGTAGATATGAAAGCTCTGTATAACACATTCAAGTAGTCAATTGGTTATACTAAATATATACACTATAGAAAATATCATATGAAGTATGCATAGACAATATATGCTCAATTGTAAGTCCTGTAATTCTTTTCAAGATTCAAAGGATTGATTAGAGCACTTGATGGAGTAGGAAGTGAAACATATAGAAAACACTCGCTCTCGGTCACAACTGGCAAGAGAGGCAATTGTGGTTGTGCCTCTGCAGGATCTGTGAATATTTATTTAAATTTCTGCAAACCCTTTTGGTTCCCATTCCTAACAAACGCAGTGCTTTCTTTTTGACATTGTAGCTCTAGGGAGAGAATTAAGAGATCCCCTAAATGCCAAAGGCATCGATCCAAAAGGCAAAATAACCTCAGGAGTCGTCAGAGTGAGAAGAAGGTACATCGAGAGTTGAGAGAGAAAAGGTGGGAAGAGAATAAGAAAAGTGTCTTAATTCAACTCCCTCTTTTTTCATCTTGGAAGAATCCCATCCCAGCAGATCTCTCTCCCCCTCACCGTGTCTCTATAGCCTGCATGTTCCCCCAAAACATCAAGACTCCGTCTGGCTACTCTCTCATGCTGCACATCTTCAAAAGCTCAAAAGTGATACAACAAAAGTGAATCTTTAAAGTTAGTTGACTAAAAGTTTCTCTCTTATTGATCCTCAATTTGAGAGCTGTGAGTTATTGAGGCTCAGGGACTTGACAGGAAGAAGAGTAGATTAGATAAATTAAAAATCTGATAGATTGTAAGTGGAATTGTCTGTTTCAAAGAGAAGGAAAATCTTTCATTGAAAAAACACACACGGCACTGGCGAATCGATCCTATTGAAAATAAAACAGCCTCGCGAGACGAAAATTCGGGTAGTAGGTCAACAGCTCTCTGTTTTATCTCTCAAGAGATTTCTCACCTAAAGGTCTCATTTAATGGATTCGAATGACCATTTTGAAGTTTTTATTTTAATGAAATGTAAATTAATTTAAATTCCTCTGCTCCTTATTTGAGACTTGGAGAAATATTTCTAGAAATGCTTAGATCTTAATTAAATTAAATGATTATTTTTCATTTCAATTATTTTTAAGAAAAATTAGGCATTTTCTATTTGTTTTAATTATACTTAAATGGTTTTTATAATGGAATTTTGAATAATTGGCATATTTTAATTTTGGAGCGGAATCAATAAGAAAATTGTAAAAATTGGAATATTTAATTTTACATTTCTTACATGAATATTTATTTGATTAAAGACCTCAATACCATTTAATGCCAGTGATAAATATAATTTTAGAATTTTGATTATATATATTTAATTATGAAAACAATTGCACTAATTAATAATTACTGTAATGCTTTAATCTTTACATATCTCTCTCTCAATATCTTATTGACTAAAAACAAAATACAAGTTCATTAAATTAAAAAATAGGATATACGATTAAGTTGTGAAAATTATTATTTGTGTGAATGGCTGTGAAATTTCGACGTGTTCTTAAAAACCCTTTATGTTTTCAGTTTACTTTAATTAATTATTTATAATTAATTTTTCAATTATTCAATAATTTAATTTCATGATGCAAATATCGATTCTCGCTATTAATTGTTCTTTTCATGCATCAGAATAATCGTTAGACAACTACAATTTTAAGACTGAGCGTATTTACAAAAATAGCTCTAGGTAATTATTTATTCTGATATTAATGCGCTGCTAATTTAAAGAGAAAAATCTGATTATTTTAATAATTTCGCAATCGAAATAAGTAATTATCTCGAATGTTTTAAATATAGGTAGCTAATATTTATACATAGTGCACATAAAATTATTAGATTGAAAATCCTATCACAAGAATCTTAAAAGGTGCAAAATAAATATTTATCAAAAATTGTGATTTCTTTGTCTTGTCTATGACTTTTAAACAATCTTCTGTCTACTCTTATTATTTTTCTTGCACAAACGAAAAACATGGAAGAGCCAAACGATCTAGATCCGAGAATTCAAGTAAGTCAACATGTTTTTATTCACCAAACAAGAAATAACTTTCTGCTTTTCTATTGAAGATGAAGCTGAAAATCTTGTAATTTCACACGTTTCTGCTTCATTGTATTTGCTCAAAAGCTGATTGTGCCTTATATAGAAATTCCTTAATCTGACAACAAGCGTATTATATGAAATGGTTTATTCCTTTAAACACATAACACATTGTATTTTTGCCTTTAATAACTCAAAAAATAAACTACTAATAAATACAATAAAAAATACAATATAATTCTTTTATAGTTGATGTAGATTTGTTTAAAGCTTATATATTTGCAATTCTGCTCATAATCTCAAAAATATGTTTTTTGTAATTTTTCAGATAGAATTGGAAAAGCTTAATTACACTACAGACGAAATAAATAATTTGGAAAAAGAGTTAGATGTGAGTAAACGTTGATTTTTTAAACTTAAAATTCATCTTAAATGCAAGATATTATTATCTTACAATTAGTTACAAAAAAATGCATGTAGTCCTTCTACTAAATGTGAGAGAAATTTAAAATGTAATTTTTAGATTATAAATATATACACATATCATTTAATTTTGCACATTCGTTCTCGTCAAGAGAGCGAACACGAGCGTATCTTTATACATAATAGTGGCATATTATGGAACGTCGCAAATTTCGCAAAATCAAGTCAGATCATCATAGTAAGTATCCTATTTACGTCTCTGTGATCCTGATATATTTGCACAAGTTTATACTCTCGTATGCGTTGGTAATTGGATAGCATTTCTTTGAATGGAATTGAATCAGTGGAGTGATTTGATTTGTCTATTGATCCAAGAAATAGGATTTCCTAGTCCTTCTCGTCTGGCGTCATATTGAATATCACCATTCCAATTTTACCTACAATAAACTGAATTACCGACGTGGAGCATAGAGACAAAGAATAGAAGGATTGCCTCACCCCAGAGGTGATCCAATTGACCTTCTCACAGATTGTAATTTGCTCCCTTCCTCCTTCCCAGACTCTTTACCCCGCAGTTCGCACCAAAATTTCGAGATTATATTAAAGAGAGCTTATTTCCGGAATTGTCCCCATCATAACCCTATCCCAATCATTCTGGATTAAACCCGTTCTAGCGTCCAAGTCAACTAATTTATGTAGACATCGATCAAGTTTATGAGACTTTATGCATAAATCTTGGATCTCTTCGTTCAATTTCATCAATTTCTTCCTGGTCTTTATTTTAGTGTTATTTCTGCCTTGTAAACTGATTTAAGAGAATAAACAAGATTGTGATGTCATTTTATATGTTTATACATTTATAGGAGGCAAATGGAAATTTTCGTCAATTGCTGAGTCAGACGACTGGTGACTTGGAGCAGCTGAGTCGAAATCTTGGATCAGCTATTGACAAAGCACGACCCTTCTACCAGGCATTGGCTGAGGCTCAAAAAGCTCATCGTCTATGCCACGAAGCAGCCATACAGTTTCAGAGAGCAAATGGTTATACAAGTTTTTCCATTCCATTCCAAATTGAAAATATTTATTTTTTGAATTTTTTATTTAAATATTTATTATTTTCATTTAAATTGTTGTTTAAAACTTCATTGATTATTTTTAAAAATATGGAAAATCGTCATTCCAAATGTTATAAATTAAATCAAAATCTTGGAAATATTCAAGTATCTTTCATATATCTGATAAATAACATTTAGCATAACACAATGACTCGATGCTGGTTTTTTAAACATAAATATGAGACTTATTGAATTTAACTAGGTGCATGTAATTTATCACGGTTAGGTTTTCCATGAACAAGAAGAGCTCTTGAGCAAAAAGTCTTTTAAGGTACATGTTAAGAATGATTTAGGTGATGAGCTTTTATGAAACTACAAAAGATAGAGAAATGCGGTATTTTAATAAAATAAGAATGGGAAGTAGAGTATAAAAAATATGAGAAAATAAATTAAGAAAGTTGAAGAATACAAAGTAGTTTTTGATGCGGAATGAAGCAGAAGGAACGTGGTTGAGGTGGAGAAGACAAATATTGTGATTTGAGACGCGCCTTTCTCCTTCTATTCCCCTAGCCTTATTCTAAGAGTTCTAACATGGGTAATAGTAAATCAAATCATATTTTTCTACTGTTTAGATTGCTTAACCTACCTCGAAAGAGTACACAAATGGAGGAGGAAAGACAGTACGAATAATATTTTTATTGGAGAGCCATAGTGTTCTTGATTACATAGGAAGACATTCATTCATTGTTGCAATATCCAATATGAAATTTAAATGGCAGAGCAAGAGTCGCAAAAGACTCATGAATGGATCAATAGGTAAACTTAGGTAAACTTTCAGTTGATTTAAAATGGTGAAAGCAGAATTGCGACTAAAATTCAATTTTCTCATTTCAAATCCATCGAGTCAATACTAACCAGCAGTTACTGATATTATATTTACAATACTCATTTTCTATATTCAAAAATACTAAAATGACAAAAGGGGATTCTATTTGATTGTTCAACTTCCTTGAAAATTCTTATGCCTCGTTGGGAATTGGGGTTATATGGGTGAAAGGAATGTTCGGGAGATGACAATTCATGAATGTAATTTAATATACAG
Source organism: Neelides sp. FZ-2019 (assembly GCA_009869795.1). NCBI lineage: Eukaryota > Metazoa > Arthropoda > Collembola > Neelipleona > Neelidae > Neelides > Neelides sp. FZ-2019. Next base: position 19,697 of record VJMY01000756.1, read on the forward strand.
GAGTTTATCAAGATGCGAAAGAAAAAGTTGCTTTAGCCGAGCAGAAATTTTCCTCTACGAAGGACCCAACTATACATTTTGATGATGCCTGGCAAGAAGTCCTTAACCATGCAACTATGAAAGTATGAAATAGCTATTTTTTTCATTTTGTAAAATTATGTCTCGCATTGCATTGAAGTTTTTTTAAATCCGAGACGTTCTCATTTTTATGATGAGCTTTGCTTTGCATCTCAATTTTGATAGGCGAGAAAGAATTTTTTGAGATTTTCTTTATTGTGTGCGTGGTGGTGTTTTGGATTTGGGTTGAAGAAAGAACACAAAATTATCATTTGAAATATAACTGGAGGGCTTGAACTTAAAATGCAAATTACATTATCTACTCTGGGGTCAAAAAGGAATCGTGTTTACTCCTAGAATCTAAACTTGAAAAGCTTATACATATTTTTGAATAACCATGCAGCTAGTATGTATGATTTTACTATAAAAGTATTTGATTTTGTCTGTTTTAACAAATAAATAAGATATATTTAATTTCAATAATTTATTTCTTAGAAATAACTTATTTTCTTGATATTTTCATATATGACAGAAGTTGTTTACTTAAAGATAATAGAATTAAATATTGTTTTTACTATTTGTATTGTGATAAACTCATTAAATTGCAGCTTGAGACATGAATTATTGTATTTGAAGACTAAGACTTACTTATGACTTACTAAGACTTACTTAACTTATGTAGAGTCGACCAATTTAAATATCGCTTAATTATAATTTTGTTGTTGATAAACCTTCATTGCTTTTAATGATCTAGTTAACCAAAATGAGATTTTGAGCCTTAGGAATTGAGCTTGAGGAGATGAGCCTTGCGTAGGTATTAGTTTGAGTGAATGATGATGAATTGCTGTGAAGATGAGAAGTGATATGATTAATGTGAAAATGTTTTTCAAGGTGATGGAGGCCGAGACGATGAAGGCAGAGAGCGAAGTCCGCCACCAGAAGCTGGCAGAAGACTTCAGCCGATCTGAGAAACGTGTCCAGGACCTGAACAAAAGTCTAAGGAGGGAAATCATCAAGTCGCGGCCTTATTTCGAAATGAAGGACCGCCTGAACTCGCGCCTTGACGCCGTGAAGGGAAGGACTGAGTCGCTCCAACAGGCAATCGCAAATGCCAAGAGGGCTTATGCCCAAACACTTCAGAACCTCGAAGAAATCTCAGAAGAAATTCATTTGAAACGAAAGACAGGAGCCGTGAACGGGACGAGGACTCCTGGCGTGGGCGCAGAGGCCGACGAGGAAAAATCCATTGAGAGTCTCGAGGCTGACAATAGCACTGAATCTGACACTGATACAAGTTCGCGAAGCTAGAAACGAAGATAATGAGCTTAAACTCTCCTTCTCAATCATGTAAATTCTTCAAAGTACAATGAACAGGGCCTTAAATAGAATATTACGCTATTATAATACCAAAACTATATAGGATACTTTACTACTCATATAATATAGAATCCTTGTGCCTTAACTCACATTCGATGTTGAGTCTATTTTATGTATAATCATAAATTCATTCACAAATTGAAATTCTGCCCTAGTTGTAAAATACATGGTTTTCTATTGTTTAAGTTTAACCACTTTATGTAAGTATTAAAATAAAATTTTTATATCTCGTGATTAAAAATGGCTGCAAACGCTGGTGAATAGATTATACAAATTTGCTGATCTTGCATGTATAGGTATTATAGGCATTAATTTTATAAACAAAATGGTTGTTTAAATTGTACCACAAAGTGAATTTTACTAATACAAAAAAGAAATATTCTTACTTTAGTTATATAAATATTATGAAAGTAGTAAAGAAGAAATTGAAATATTCATTGAAATTTAGTCTGCGTTGACGCATATTTGACTCGCGTGAAGTTTGTATAATAAATTGTGATTTTTATAAAATATTTATTTAACTTTATAAAACTTAACTAATTTAAATCGTCAGTATCTGTAATTTTATTTATATAAATATATCTTATTTCGCTATAATTTAATAACTAAATGATTAACTTAATAATAAAGTGTCATTTATCTTAAAAAAAAAACCTTGTATTTGCCTTCCGGAAAGAGTTTCCCCAAAAACAGCCCGAATTCTTAAGGCAGGACAAACAATCAATAGCTTTTAATTAATTGTAGATAATTATTATTTATATGTTAAGTTTAATTAGATAGTTAATTTATAGTTAAGTTAAACTTACACGACATGATGGTCCTGGCAAAGTCACAGATCAACTTGTATAATTTAATTAAATGTGGTGGGCATATGCAATCTTTAGTCACGCTATCTAAAAATATCACCTATCTTTACGTTGGTCATTTTCCATACATTACATCAAGCGTCGGTAAGAGAAGTTTGGCGGAGACTATAATAATAAAACTGAAAGCTTGTACGGTGAGCGTGCATATAGGATTTTATATTTTAGACATAATAGTGGTTGAGACTCAACTTTATAGTCCTTCAAATGAACAAACATACCGATAAGTTTTAATTTTAAATAAGGTTTCTTTTGTTTAACTCTTTCTCTCTTCTGTTCTTCAAAATTACTTTTTTTTCTCTCGACCGAGTCTCTCGAAAATGAAATAAAGATTCATCATTTTTTAAAAAGATCAAGCCTTGGTTTTTATACATAAAACATTACCGACGTCTCTCATTCTTTTCTCTTCGGTTCCAATCTGACTCCATTTAATGTGGCATAGGAAAAAGTTTATTTCACAGGTTTTTGCAATAACCTTAAAGGATTCTATGAAAAAGATTCTAGAACTCCATTAATTACTTTCTTTTATTTCTCTCTCAAGAATGGAAATTGATTGTCTCGAGCAAGTCAGTTCTTTTATACATAAAGAAATGACCAATCTGAGACAATTCGCCATTCAACTCAACTTATTAATGAAAGAACGCGGAAAAAACAAAAAAAACTTTGTTCAAACTTGAAAGTCTCGCTAAATATAAATTGAAGATTTACTTTTTCAAGTTTGAACTCGACTCTGAAGTTCTGAACTCTTCTGGAAATATTTATTTATAGTGAGATTTATAAAAAAAAATTGAATTTTCCAATAGTTCAATATTCAAATGAAAAATATGAAATTATGAAAACAAAATTACACAATAGTGAATTTGACTTTATTTTTAATAATTTTTGACTTGAGTTAAATTTCACGTACACAAAGCATAAACTCTTGTTTTCACAAAATTATATGTTAAAATTAGAATAAATTATTATTTTATTAGGAAGGTAGTGATATTAAGTAATCAGTATAAACACCTAAACACAATTTAAACTTGAGACAAAATCAAACGTCCAAATATAATCTCTTCATTCACTTTATCATCATTTAATCGCCAGTTCTTCACAATCATATAGACATGAAACAATAAGTTCATTAATAATTGAATAATAATAATTATTATGTAGATACTAATAATACATTAACAAATGTCCCTTAATAATAATTTATGTGTTTTAAGTAAAAATACAAATCATCCTTTTTTGATTCTGAATCAAATAAAAGTCAATTTAAGTTAAAATATTTAATTGTCAAACGAGTATGTACATGATTCAACCCACTTCAACCATTTAATTGTAATAAAGTCGAGCAAATGCTGTGATGTATGTAGCTCTCATAATACAGTTAATAATACATAATGATTAGTCTTTCTATTAAATTCTTAAATACATATGTTTAACATTATAAATGAGCATCTAGTCAAAAATACATACAATATATAATGTGTTTGCATTAAACAGAATACTTGTTTTATGCTTTATATTTTACTTTTAATTGAACTACTAATTAATCTAAGTAGATGCATGAATGACCAAGCTGATTCTTTGATAGTTTTGAAAAGATTTGTCCATTAACTGTGTTTGTAAGTTCTTAAATGTGTACACGACTTATTCATTATAATATATATAAGGTGGTATAGGAGTAGTAAATAGTATTTAATATTTTGTAAGTTAATACTTCTTGCCAGGCATCGTTTTAAAACTTGCTAATTATACAAGTATTTTAGTAGTATACGAACATCAAGTATAATTGGTATTTTAACAGAATAATGTATTGCTGGATCGAATCAAAGAATCATACAAACATCTTGCGGTTTTAGTTTTCGAGAAGTTCGATTTATAATTAATTAATAAGAAAGTTTTGCTCGTAATATTTACAGGCAGTCGAGATTTGGATTCCTTTATGATTTCCCACGTGTTTGTAAAATGGTATTATGTTTATAATTCATATAAAATAAAGTTATACAGAGCGAACGAGAGATTTTCGCTCTTCTTAAATGTTACCTCTATCTTTAACAAGGGGAGAGTTTTGGGAAAGTTTTCTTGAAATGAGAACTTGAAAAAAGTTTATAGTAATTCCCCTCAAAAGGTTGAGGATGGGTGAGTGGCCCTCTCCGCCTCTTTTTACTCCCATTTCCTCTTTAGAAGAAAGGGGGAAAAGAAACGCGCAAAGGAAAAGAGTTAAGAGAGAGAAGGAAAGTTGGGATTAATCAAGCGTAGTGACTGAATGTAACCAACGCGGAAAAGAAAATTGAACAACAAAGGCAAACAATTAGAAGAGAATGAGAAACTAAGTTATTTTCCCTCAACGACCATAATCTTCTTTCTACATTCAGCATTCAACTTTTCTTCATTTAATTTGATAGGAAGCTTACATGATTAAAGCACACTATGTAGGATATCTTGTGGAATTCCGCCACTGGTTTTCTCATAAACATCTCTCTTGTTAAACCGTCCTACAAACAACGGATATTTTTTTTATAAATATACAAGTGGTTTCGGGATTGTAATCCAAGAGATGTTTGTATAGTAGGAAAGCATTAACTGCTTTCACTCGAGAACACAAGTGTTTCACCGTAGGACTCGAAAATGAAAATTACTTTTTGATGAACTTTTCCTATATTGAAAATTACATTTGGGGTTTCCTGTGGCGGAGGAGAAAACGGGCAGTTTGGCGATGATCTTACATGTTATGTATATAGGAATAAAAGAAAAATGTGATGAGTTTTCTTATTTATAGTGACTTCCTCTTCATAATCGCTCATCTCCAGGATGATATCCATTATTCCTATGGAGCGGTTGACCCTCCGGCCCTCCCATCCGAGGTCGCCGTCTCTTGAAGAACCCACACTGAAAGCAATAAACATTTTTTCAAAAAAATGAAACCCTAATCCATTTATTTCGTGAAGTTGAGAGTCCACACCCAGAGACCTTAATGGCCACTCATCCCATCAACCCGGACAGAGAACCTCCCTCAATTACCTAAAAATATTATTTTCCTCTCAGGACTTTTTATGTCCCTGTGCAGAATCGTGATTCCTTTTATCGACTTTCATTTCTCATAGAAAGAATGTGATTTGGAGGTGTGATAGCAAAAGCAATTACTTTATTTATAATGAAAAGAGTTACTGTAATAAAACAATGGCAAAAAGTATAATATAATGAGAAAAGTATGTACAGCAGAATCGCAAAAATGACCCAATCTCTCACCTTGTACAGGAGATAGACAATGAGCGTGAGGAATAATATGCCTCCGATGACGGCCAGGAGATAAACCCACCATGGGATTGGCCCAGGCTTGGACAAGTCTGGCTCCTCCTCGACGGTCGTAACAATCTCAAGTTTTCGGTGGCGAAGATAATTTGGGTCCACGTTGTAGGGCAGTGAAGTCACACGTGTGATGAGCCGCGAGGAAATGTTCACACTTTGACCAGGAAACTCCTAGCATTCATTGGGGAAAATTATTTTATTTGGCCCCTCATTCCCAAATACACATTATTTCTCTATGGAATGATCTGGGTTTGGAGCTGTGGAGGCTGAATACTATACTATTACTGATAGGGATGGATTATCGTATGGGACGACGAGGGGGATCCAAATTGATTCTTGGAGCCACCAGCCGTAGTTTCCTCCTGTTGAATATCTAGACTTTCCCCATAAAAACTTTACGTCTTGAGTCCTAGTTCCACTTTTTGCACAATAAGTTAAGGCATTCCATTTTCTATCCCGTACTGGTCCCATTCTTCCCACACAATTGCCCGACTCAAGAAACGAGTAACAGGAAGAATGAGCGTTGGAGAAATTCCCCCATTTGACGCGGATGTAAAGTATGGGAGTGAATGGTTAAAAGTTTCTTTGGAACTTAAATCCTCGTCTCAAACGTTTCAAAGAACAACGCTAAGAAATATTACTTTTCCTAAACTTGGACGGGAAATGTGGACAAGGTGCGAACAAAGCATTTTAAAAAATTAGCATTAAGTGGAATCCTCACTAGAATTTACAAAATAATGTCATGTCGATTTATTATCATCAGCCTATTTTACATCTATGGAAAGACTAGAAAATACTAGAGAAATCTATTTTCCTCACATCGAGCCTATTGAGGCTACATTGAGATTCGAGTTGTTAAAGAAGAGTCGTTGAACGTGTGTGTACGACGGAATATATAAAATAAATTCCTCCCACTCTCTCATCTCCAGCCAATTTACCTCGACACTCTTCATGCCCAGAGTGAGGAGAATGCTAAAACCACAGATTGTATATTTTACAAAAAGTCTCTCTTCTCGTCATGTTCAGCTCACTCGCCTATTCCATTCATCCTCTTTTTTCAATTCTAATTTTAAGGCGAGCTTATAAAGAGTATAATCTTAATGACATTGTATTTTCACAAGTTTCCAACTTGTTTTCTTTTCTCTCCCAAATCCCCGTCTGAAGAAGGAGATGCTAAATACAACGAGGTGCACAGGAAGCGAAGGTATACAAAGCTTGGCGTTGGAAGTTATACCGAATGGTGAGAGTTCAATTTACATACCGATTTGAAAGTGTCAGACCAAATGCGCCCTCGGAGCCAGAAGAGAACACTCGAGTTCTTCGCAAATGAAACAATTTTGCATTGAATTCTAATACATTTAGTCCGTCCGCATGAGAGATCTCTTTCAAGTTCATCGGAGAGTTCCCGGGCCGTGCTCCGCTTTGTTCTGCTCCTCGAAAATTCCTGGAAAATTGCTTTTATTTAGAAATTGTAAAAGACCGAGGGAAAATTAAACATGGCAGGGAGAACCACAATTAAAATTAATTTCAGCAACTTTGTTTGTCCCAATGAAGCCCAAAAGGTCGGAAGAGATAATAAATTAAAAGGGAAAATTGAGTGCAAGAGGAGAACGTTTTATCTTATTTCAAGAATTTACCGCAACCAAACAAGTTGACCCACTCACCTTCATCCAAATACACATGACAAGATTGATGTGTGTGGAAGAAAGAATTCTTCCGATTGAACTTCAATTAAACGAGGAATTTAAACTTTGTTCTCCCTTCCCATTGTAACTTAATGAGATGGTTGTGTGGACTGGACGGGAGAAGAAATCAAAAGAGAAAACCCCACAATTGAAATGAAGAAGACCCCGATGCAAATTGAGCTCTCAGGCGTGAATTACTTTTAACCCACATATGGAAAACTGACTCCCGCTATTGATTACTCCACGCTAAATTAGAGTACATAAGGAGAATGAGCAAATAAGTCTAAAGAGAATATATATAAGTAAAGTTAGAAGTCTAGAAAATATATATACAAGTAAAGTTAGCTCTTTCTACATACACACACCACGCAGGCAATCAGACGTTCACACTGATAAAGGCAACAAAATTAAATGCGACTCACTCGAAAATCCTCTTCGGATGAAGAATGGCCGAGATTATTTGAACCCGTCCGACTGCTAAACTCCCGACTGTACGTAGACGAACTCGTTTTCTGACTAAAGTTGCTATAAGTTCTCGATACTTGCCCGCCACTTCCTCTGGAGCCCCAAGAGGAAGTTTCGTGAAAGCTGGAATTTTTGGCTCCGAAACGTCCGTCTCGTTGTCCATGAAGGAGAGCCGACTCTTCCGTATCAAGGCCTCCTTTTTGACCCAGAAGAATCGTTGTTTTCGAATGTTCGCGGAGACTCTTGGATTGGAATTTGCTGTGCTTTTGAATGGAAACGGCCAGAGGGTTCACGTCGGCAACTTCTTCGCAAGTTGCGGTGCCTTCGATGGCGGGTTGTTCGAGCAAATAGAGAAAGTCCTTCCCTGAAGATTAAAAATTAATTCTCAGAAATGATTCCATTGAACTCAATGGTCAACATTAAATCTATGAGAAAGTCATTAACAGTAAAACCCTCATAACTCATAAACTGATGATAATTTACTAACTCTCAAGAATTATTTATCAATTTAATTATGATTCATTTTATCTTATTAAATTAAGATAAATGAAGTAAAGATGAAAGGAAAAATATTATTAGTGTTGATGAAATTATATAGTTATGAATTTCAAATAGTCAGTTATGAATTATCCTGCGTCTAGATGTGTAACGCATTAATTTCGGAAGTTAACAAGACTGGAGCCCGAAGGCCTAATTTTCACATTCTACTTGAGATGCTTACAACCCTAATTGAAAATTCCAAAACAATTAAAACTCATACTCGATTTCCATATACTCATATCATAATTTATGTACGTTGTCTCTGAAGGTAGCAATAACTTTGATGCATATTTCTATATGGTATTTACTAACTTCTGAACATGATATTTGTGAAGCTTTCAGGGAAGAAAGCATGTTGAATATGAACGGTTTAATAAAAACATTAATCATTTCTTAAAATAAGGAAATTAATGCCAAGGCTGAGAGAGTTCATTAAATTATTCAAGGAAGAATTTCAATTAAATCCCCTGCGTTCGGTTGATATATTTCATATTAAATTAAATTTCCTGCTCTTAATTGAAACCCTTAATAATGGTTAGCATCATAAAATAAACAAAGACTTCTGAATTTAAATTATCAGGTTTTTATCCGAACTCTGAAATCTACAAAATCATTTTAGTGCTATATTTAGCATTTTACTATTAGAACTTTTAAATTCAGCTCAAACAAACCTTTAAATACTTCAAAAAATGTTAAATATTTATATGAATGTATGTTCTAGTAATACATAAAAGAAAATGCTTATAGAAAACGGATTTTGAATAATGCAAATTAAACTTACCATCAAGAGTGTAAGATGGCCAAATAATTGTCACTTCTGCTTCTTGAATGTCCGAAGGTCCATCGCATTTCACTTCGTAAACATGGATAACTTCGGGCCCAATGTCAGATTCTGAAAGTTTCGTAACTTGGTTATATGCAGATCCGTTGTGGCTGACGATTTCCGGATGCGAAGCCCCAAAAATTTCAACATCCGTCTGAACACGGATGGGGAGGGAGAGGAACTTGAGGTTGTTGTTCCGCGAGTTTTCTTCCTCAGGGTTGGTGGAGTTGACTTCGATTTTGAAATCGAAGGATGACTTGAACTCGGAGCCGTATCTGGGTTGGAAGAAGAGCCGAAAGCGAACTTTGGCGTTTGAGGGCAGCGGATTCCCAATGTCACATTTGAGCGTGTAGTTCGAGCTCGGACTCGGCGGGGAGCAAAGGATGGAAATGTCCGTTCGGTCGTCCGTCAATCGCTGGTTGTTGACGTAGGCGAGCCCAGGGGGGACCGTCACATACAGCGTGCTCTCGTAACTCTCTTCCCTCTTGTTGAACACGTCAATATCCACGTGGATCCTTCCAGTGCTTCCCATTAGAAAAGTTTTGTTTGACCTGTCAAAGAGTTCTATTGTATAGTTTTTAAGCTTTTTGAGCTATATAGTTCTCTTCCCCTTGTATGTATATTACATATTGTTTTAAATACAAAAGTGTATAATAAAGATCTGTATAAGCTATGGGTATAGTAAGAGGGAAAGTCCGTCAGAATTAAGAGTTTAGCTATTTTCAAAACCACCAAAACTAATTATCAACTTGCTGAGTTTCAAGACTAAAGTTTATATAATTAATAAAGGCGCAAAGTTGATGAGATCAACCTTGGTCGAGTCAAAAGTTTGTGAAACTTCCGTCTGACACCTTAATGACTGTTAAATGTCAATTAGCTTTTGTAGTGTAAAATCAACAAATTTACAAGTTCAAAACTACAAACAAAAATATTATTTTTGAACATGAACGCATTTCCTTACTCGGTAACTTTGAGCTGGAGGTCTGGGATACAGATATTGTCTGGACCGCAGTTCTTTTGAATGGAAATTGAATCTTTCTCGACCTTCGAGGTGGTCATGTCAATTACGAGCGGAAGCTGGCGGCGATTCCTGGGATTTTCAAGCATAGAGTAGCGGAGTTCCGCTTCTAGCGACGTCAGTTTGTCTATAATTTGAGCCTGAAAAAAGAGAGCAAAAAGTAAGGAACAATGAAATCATATTGAAATCACTTTGATTTTCATTCAAAGTCACTTTATCAATTTCCTTGGGCCTTTCCTTTTTCCAAATTCTCCAATCAACTCTCATTTCTTTATTCTTTTTTTGCACACCAAATTTTTTTTGGCTTTTTATTCATTTTATCGTAATTCTTGAGAAATACTTACCTTTAGATAAACTTGCGTTGTCATACAAGAAGATCTTTTCCTTTGGAGCGACACGGTCTGATTTATGACATTTCGCCCTTCATTATTAGTAAAGAACATTCTCGGGTCCTTGGGCTTGTTGGAGTCAAGAATGTATTGGACGTTGAAGTCTGAAAAACATATAAGTTTGGTCAAATTACCCGCCATCTCTCAAACAAAAACCCTCATAATCTAACCTAACCTAAGCCTTATAATGGACGCGAGGTAGCGAGGGATAGAAGAGAGGAAATGGCATCTCATAAAGCGTAATAGGGAGACTCATTGGAGAATTCTGGTCTTAAAAATGATGACGAAATTGATTGAGCATCCGCTCTCGTCTCTAATGATCTTCGTCACCCTGGATGTGGAATAAGGCGTTTATGCAGAACAGGATTAGGAAAATATGTGAATAATGATGGCGAGGAATGACATATCGCGGATTGCAGAGGAGCTCCTCGCTTCTGAGTCTTATCCTCGCCTCATCGGATCCAAGAGAGATTTCGGAGGGGAGTTCTATTAGTGATCTCTATAAATAACCAAAAGGGAGATTCCGAACCTATGTTCTCATCTGCTCCAATCCCATCGTACTCCATGCAGAGTTGGAGGCCCAAGCACGAGACCGGTGTCGAGTCCCGCAGCCTGCACGTCTTCTCCTCCAGATTGATCTGCTTGGAGGTCGAGGTGAAAGACAACTTGCAATTGACTCGAACAACTGGCTTCGATCTAATGGATCAAACCAAAAATTCTTCTTTTCCCCTTCTCATCATCTCCAAAGCTCATCTTTCTCCACCAGCTTGAATTCTCTTTATGCTTTCGCACACAAAGAACCCCACGTCCATTGTATCCCGGAATTACTTACTACTTTCATATCAAATCATTCTCTCTTTCATTTCTGAAGAAGCCTTTATATAACGTTCAAATAATTGCATTAAATGGAGTTTCCTACTTGTTGAGAGCCCATTGGAGCCTTTTATTTATTAAAGACGCTATTTAATTAATTTTATTTGCTCACGGAATTATGAATCCGCTCTTTTTGTTGCAGATTTAATTATTTTCTTATTTAATTAATCTCTATTTATTCTCGCACTCATCTCGAGCTGCTGCTGGAATGTTTAAAAAGTCTGTGCACTATGATTAAATGAACTTTTCTGCTCAATCTTGAGATGAATTTTCTTTGCTTAATAACTCGTGAGAATAGAATCTGGTAGATGAGGGAAATGGGTACGAATTCGAAATTTGGTTCCCTTCCAAGTTCCAATCAGCTCTCAACGAAAAGCAAATAAGTAAGGAAAAGCTTGAGAGGTGAGATTATCTTTTTTCCTCTTAAGAGACTCTCCATGCCCTCATCCATGCTGGTGGAGAAATCCGAGTAATAATAAAATATATTGAAGTTTGTCCGTAAAACTGGTGCGGCTGACGCACCGGAAATAAGCGACAAAATCCGAGTCGTAGGCTCCCACAAGAAGATCAGGATATTGGTTCCCATCCAAGTCGCGCCCTCCAGATAGGGAAAATCCGAATGTGGAAATGCCCGAGTTGAGATTCTCCGCGTAGATAACCTGTGGTAAACAGTTGTAATCATTGAGTTAGGATAGGCCAACTTCCACTTAATTGATCTACTGGGAATGACTCGGCTAAATGAGTATGTGAGATGAGGTAAGACAATGCTCATAAACCACTCGGAGATTATTTATGTTCACTGTCTCATTAATCCCCACTTGTCAAGGGGATGGAGGGAACTCAGGAACTGTGGATTAACTAGTGCGGATAATTAGATGACTCTACTCCAATGAAACTTCCTCGTAAGACTTTACCGGACTTTACTTAACTTCTACTTATTAGGATCTTCTATTCCTCGAGGGAGTATTAGTAATAGGCCTCACATTTAATTTATAGACTTTAGAATGCAATCAGTATATCACAATCAGTATATTACCTTAATTCAAAATTAACTAGAAGTGTTATTTTTTAACATACAAAGCTAGATTAACTGGGCCTATCCTATCTCATCGTAAACGTTCTCATTGTATGCCTTTTATATTGCACCCTTCTCATCGTATAAGTTTTAATCGTAATGTCACTCTAATCGTATGATCTATTTCATCCTTACGCTTAGCATCATAACGTCTTTTGTTCTTATGCCACACTAATCATAAATCCCATTAAATCTTAATACTTTCCTTTCTGACTGCCTGATAAATTTTTATGTTTATTAGTATTACATTTATTAACAAACTGTGGATAAACTTTCTTACCTTAAGAATTAAATTAAGAATTAATAATACTTTCCACAAAATAACAAAGTTAATTTCAAAAGTACTGCAAATAAGTTGATTACCCATGGGGGATGAAGGAATTAGAAAGGTAGGTTAGGTAAATACATGATAAGTTAATGCTATTTATGATTTGTAATGTAATGTTATTATACGATAAAACAAAATTTTAATAATTAACCAATAACTATATACTATCTAATCCTATCTATATAATTTATAGTTTATAATTTATTCTATCAATCTAATTTAAATAATGATTAAGGATCAGATCGGATACGTATAAGATTGACTCGAATATTCACGGATATCCGATATTTTAAAATGTTCATAATTCTTTTATATGTTAAATAATTTTCGGTATGTTTATGCACATCTTATAAATTTAATTTAAGAAATATTTCTAATCAACAAACAATTTCAATAAATATCAATATTAATATCAATAAACTCTTTTTTTAATAATGTTATTGTTCTTTTTCATGTATTAAAATTTAATAATTCCTCGTTCTACATATTGGTGACCTTTTAATAAGGCTATTTCTCATCTATTTACATGAAAATTGTTTGACCTGAATTAAACTAAATTAAATTTAAGACATTTAGTTTATTCTATAAGATTAATTTGAAATTTCGTATTTTATAATATAAAATATTTTATATTGAAATGTTTTTTTAAAGGCTTTAGAGAATTTTATAATATAAAATATTTTATATTGAAATGTTTTTTTAAAGGCTTTAGAGAATTTTATAATAT
>VJMY01000757.1:0-33215 GCA_009869795.1 Neelides sp. FZ-2019
GTTAGATTTATTCCAAAATCTACAGAGTACTGCATAATAGTTTAAATAAATATTTGGTTTATTTATTTTGTTCAACATTTTTAATTGAATATTATATTCGTATTATCTTTATTATATCAATATTGATTTATAGTGTAGGGTCATTCTACCCGACCACCCGACATCCATTCTACTCGATACACGACAATTACATTACGTGCCCATCTAAGCTTCCCAGTCAGACATGAAAAGGTCGCAATATACAATTCCGGTACTGGTAAATGATGGCCCACTTCACCGGATCTGTACTGGTATTGTCCAATGGACCTGTACTGGCAAAGTGCAGGCCAATGGCCAGTACAGGGCCACAAAAGACCCAGTATGTTTCCGTCACTATACTTTTACATTGCCTTTATTAATCCATTAAATAGCCAGTACACTTCCATCATTAATAATTCGATTAATTTTTCTTTAATTTTACAAAAATTGGCCAAAAATGCAGAGTGAAAAAAACAATCTTTTATTAATAAAAAATTTAATCAATTGTTAATTTATGTACAATGAGGTATACAATAAAAGTTATTAAGATCAGTAGGCATTAAAACACCTTTGCATTTAAGGTCACTCAAGTTAATTGTAAATTTCTGACTCATTGTTGAACTCAGATTATAAATATACGACTTTGTGCTATCAAAGGGATAATGTGGAATGAACCTTTTATCCACGAATTCTTTACACTTAAGTTTCAATATATTATTTTTCTGCTTAATTTTAGCAATTAAAACTATTTGATTAGAAAATGTTCGGAAACAATTGCCACCGCGGTTTACTGATATTTTAAACCCATTTAATCTTAAATAATTAATGCCATTCTTAAATTTGTAAATTTGTGGGTTTTCCAATGTTAAAGTTAATTGTTGATTTTTGTGGTTTTAATAATTGATTATATCCGTAATTTTCTTGATTTTGATTATTTTTTCCTAATAACCCATGTTAGCACTAACTATAAATTAAGTTATTGTTTAGCCGTTAATAGATAAAAAGTAATAGTTAAAAGCAAAGAACAAACAAAACAAAACGTTGGCGTTGTTGGGCAAATTGCAAAATTGTACAAGTTTTTTACCGTGAAGGAAGAAATTGCGACGAGTGCGGAAAAGAGAAACTGGAACACGAGAGATTCGCATTCGCCGACCAAACCGAATTGTTTGTTTAAATATTAAGAAATTGTTAATTATTTTCCTTGTTGTTCCTCTCCATCATCTTTCCCTTTATCTCAAATTATGGTCAATTAAGTGAAGCCGAGATCAAATTAAATTAATTATTTAATCTTGGCCATGCGAAATCAACTCGTCAAATTGGGTTTAAGTTGGAAAAATGTCAAGAGCGTGTTTTCTTATTCATACGCCTTCGTCTCCTCCTTCTTCACCATTGGATTTTCCCTTCTTCTCATCCTCTTCAGGGCCGGGGACGAAAACTACGAAGACAATGACCCTTCGCCAATTGACCTCTCGCACTTGGACGACGATTCGCCCAAGCGGCGACCGATCCGGGTTTTCTACGCTTCGCAAACGGGAACTGCCAAGGTTCTTTTATTAATTACATTTTACATTAACTCATTTAATTTAATTTTTTAATTCATTGAATTTGATTAAACCTAATTTATATTTTTATTAAAATTATAATAAGAATTTTAATTATAAATTCTTTAGTTAGTTAAGTTGTGTGTTCTGCTCGTAAATAAAAAGACTATATGATTATGTTAATATGTTTAATTTAATTCATTGAATTAAATTCTTAAAAGCTAAACGATATTTTTAATTAAAAATAAAATAAGAATTAAATTATAAATTATTTGGTTAGTTAAATATTGATGAATTGATGTTGGGTAAATACGTAAATTATTTGATAATTTTAATTTATTTTAATTAGGGTCTCGCCCATGAAGTTTACAAGGAACTTCTCCAAGAGAAATCCAAACTCCAAATCGTCTCTGAACTCCTTTGCGAAACTTCCATGTCGAGTCTCGAGGTCGAGCATTTGGCTGACCTCGGAGAAAACTCCAATGACCCGCCGCTGATTCTCTTTGTCGTCTCGACCTACACGGACGGCGAGCCGCCGGACAACTCGTCCTGGTTTTTCAAATCCTTAGAAGAATTCTCAACAGACTTTCGTGTCTCCAAGTCTTATTTGAAGAAAATCAAATTCGCCGTGTTTGGACTTGGGAATTCAAATTATCAAGAGAATTTCAACAAGGTCAGAAACAATTAAATTACATCTCAATTGTCAGTCACTAATAATTAAATCATAATTAAATAATTGCAATAATTTAATAGTATATGTAGTTGCAATATTTTATTAATTGTTATTTGGTGAGTAAGTATATGACTATAAATACACTTTAATGTTTTTACAATGAAATAATGAATCAATTCAAATATTTTCAATAGTTTAAGTAGATTAAATTCAGTTAATTTTAAATTAAAACAATTGTAAAAATTCTTTTCTTCCCAGACTGCCATCACATTGGACAAGAATTTGGAGACTTTGGGCGCCGTTCGTTTAATTCCGCTGGTTTTGGCAGACGAGAACATTTTGAGTTCGAATGAAAACACGGGGATTTTCAATTCATTCGTCACCTGGAAAGAACAATTGATCTGTGAACTCAAGGGTCAAATTACTCTCAAAACCTCCAGCGTCGTTCAGAACGAAGTAAAAGCCCAAAAAGCATCAGAAGAACTCGTTGAGACAGAACTCATTGAAAGTGACTCTGACGAGGACGAAGAGATAAAACCAAAGGGCGACGGATTGGTGGACTTGGAAGATTTGGGCCGCGTGATGAAGAAAGGAAGGGAAATCGCCAATGACAATTTGCGCAATGGATTCTTGAAGGAAATGGTCACGCCGGAACTCCGGGCTGCGCTGACGAAACAAGGATACAAGATCATTGGAACTCATTCTGGGGTCAAACTATGCCGTTGGACTAAGGTAAGATTCATTTTAATTAAAATTATATTGTAAAAGGTATTTCCATGCTCGTTGTGAGTGTATGAGTGTAGTATTTGGAGTTGTAATTGAACTAACATTTTTAGTTTAAAAAATCTTGAAAATATAGCTATTTATTTAAAATGAACGAATTTTCAATTATTGTCCAGTTTTATTATTTACAAGTGAGAAACCTTATTCCGTTAGATTTCACAATTTATTGAAAGTGTAATTGTTTTAAATGTTGTTCTAATAGTCCTGACTCACAACTGTTATTCTAAATAATTGTGAATGTAATTTATTATTTTTAATTTAATGCATTTTTTAATTGTGCTTCTAGTCAATGCTTCGAGGCCGAGGCGGATGTTACAAACACACGTTTTATGGGATCGCGTCTCACCAGTGCATGGAAGCAACGCCGTCGCTGGCTTGTGCTAATAAATGTGTCTTCTGTTGGCGACACCATTCGAACCCCGTGGGGACGGAGTGGAAATGGGACATGGACCCAGCAGAGGAAATCCTGGCCGGAGCTCTGGAAAAACATTACAGGATGATCACAGAGTTCAAAGGAGTCCCAGGAGTCACGACGCAGAGAATCAAAGAAGCCCTCAAAGCCAGAGTAAATCAAGCATTTAATTAAACGAATGGATTTTGATTTTTAGCCAAATCAAATAATTGTTTCCTAATTCAAATTCATTTCCACTTGATTTAGTTCATTTTAGTAATTAACTAAAAATTTATTTTTTTTTCTCATTTGTAGCATTGTGCCTTATCGCTCGTCGGCGAGCCGATAATGTATCCCGAAATCAACAAATTCCTTCGTTTACTTCATAAAGAGAAAATCTCATCTTTCCTCGTCACCAATGCACAGTTTCCTGATGCCATCACGTATACACAAGCTAAATAAAATTAATTAAAAAATAACTGCAATTTAATTATAACTGCAAATTAATAAAAAATGAATTTGATTTAATTTGAATTTCCTAGTAATTTGTCTCCCGTGACTCAGCTGTACGTGAGCGTTGACGCTTCCACGAAAGACAGTCTTAAGAAAATCGACCGTCCGTTGTTCAAAGACTTTTGGGAAAGATTCATTGACAGCTTGAAAGCTTTAAAAGACAAGGTAAACTTATAATACAAAATTCAAATACAAATTTCAAATACAAAAAATAACTTTGTTTAACACCCTGTTCAAAATTTCTGATTTCCGCATCATCGCAGCATGTGATTTCCAAAGGGATTTCTCTCCTGACTTTCTTTCAAAAAGTCTCGCATATCAAAATACTTGCAAATGAAAGTTTTACTACAAAAATCCATTTTTTTATTCCCCAATATTTGAACTCGACAAACACGACATGTGTTGTCCTGGGAATCTAAAAAATTTTACTACAACATCTATAACTAATATTATATTTGGCATATACTATATCGTTATTTATAAATATATAAGCTCATTATATTGCAAAAGGTATATGGTACTTCAAGTAATACTGTAATAACACTGTGCAGTGTATAATACACACTGGAGAAAGGAATCTGTGGGAAATGCGAGAAAGTTGAAAAGCAATTTCCATCATTTTCCCCCTCTGATCATCCATGTGTGAATGTTGTTTGATTGAGGAGGAAATCCAATAGAAAATGATTAAGTTGTTTTTCCTTGATTCCTCGATATTTCCTCAGATTGGAGTCATATATTGAAATCCGAGCCATTAGGTTTTCCCAATATGAGCGAGGAACTTTTAGTCTTGTATGTCCATGTAATTGTGTGTGCATTTTTGTAGGGTCAAAGAACCGTCTACCGACTCACCCTCGTCAAATCCTGGAATGTGGAGGAGATGGAAAACTACGCCAATCTCGTGCAATTGGGAGAGCCCGATTTCATTGAAATCAAAGTAACTTTTCATTTCAAACCAAAAGACCCGTTAGAGCAAATCATTCAATAAATTACTTACCTTTCCTATCTTAAACATTATTGGACAGGAGCTCAAGCTCAAAGTTCTGGAACTTTGTATGTATAGGGTGTTTACAATTTTAAACTCCTGCTTGAACTTTTTAAATCGTTAATATTTAAAATTTAATCTCAAGTAGTTAAGTAAACAGTAGAGGACACTCAGGCACTCTAAATAACAGTGGAGTATATAACATTTTTAATATTTTTTATTAAATATCAGGGCGTGACTTATTGTGGGACTTCGAAGGCCTCGACGCTCACAATGGAAAATGTCCCTTGGCACGACGAAGTTGTGGGGTTTTCCAACAAGCTTTTAAATCTCCTTCCAGCCTACGGACTCGCCTGCGAACATGAACATTCTAACTGCATTCTACTCGCTCACCAACGCGTAAGATAATTACAATTAGTAAATTAGGATTAGTTAATTAGAATTAGTAAATTAGAATCAATAAATTGGAATTAGTAAATTAGAATCAATAAATTGGAATTAGTAAATTAGAATCAATAAATTGGAATTAGTAAATTAAGATTAGCTAATTATAATTAGTAAATTAGAATCAATAAATTGGGATTAGTAAATTAAGATTAGTTTTTCTGCATTAGTTCATAAGGAAAGATTAGTAAATTAGAATCAATAATTTATGATTACCTAGTTAATCAGCACTGGAAAATTAGGATTTGTTAGTTAGGATTAGTAAATTAGGATTTGTCGTTAAAAATCTTTTGCTATTGTAGTTCAAGAGTGAGAACGGGTGGAAGACTTGGATTGACTATCCCAAGTTCCATGAACTTGTTGAAGAATTCTACAAGTCCGGAACGTCGTTCTCGGCCTTGGTAAGAAAAACCCAAGAACTTTCCCTTCCTTTGGATTTCATTGGGAAATTGTAATGTTATGTTCTTGAGTAGGGATTGAATGTTGAGTATATTTCTATTCTGACTGTTATTTGTTCTCCTGTGCAGGATTACACGTTGGAGAGTCCAAGTTGGGCTTTGGTCGGAGCAAGCGAACGCGGGTTCGACCCAGGGGAGACGCGTTGGCAGAGGAAGAGCAAGAAGGAGATTGGAGGATGCTGAATTATTTAAATATTCCCCCACACCCACCCAACATCACAATAGTCATCATCATATGCGGAGGAACTCCAGCAATTTTATAAGACTTTCATAATCCTCCTCATTTACACCTTCTCACTTACTTTCTTAGACTTTCTTACTTTCTCTGCCTTTTTCTTATACAGGGTGTTTCTTCCTTAAATTTAATCTCTTTTCCTTACATAATTAATAAGAATCATACATGTATAATAACTAATAATAGGCCCCGTCCATTATCAATGTGAAATGAATGCCTATCTGGCTGATCTGAATTGAAGTGGAAATTCCATAATGTTGTAGAGATATGAAATTCGGTTTTCATCTTTGGAATTAAAAACGTCACATGTATGTAAAAATCCAAAACAATAGTCTATTAGATAGACCCCCTCGAGTTGCACAATTTAGACATTTGATTTGGATCCTTGCATGTGACGTTTTTAATTCCAAAGATGAAAGCCTAATTTCATATCTCTACAACATTATGGAATTTCCATTTCACTGTCACATGGTGATAGGTGTTCATTTCACATAGATAATGGACGGGGCCAAATAAATAACAAACAGTTAATGCATTATTTAACCAGTTAACACATTTTACAGTTCACAGTTAATGCAGCATTTATATAGTTATTTATAAATAGAGTCAATATTTTCTATGATGACATGAATAAGAACTTTCATATACATTTGTTTCTCTCTTAACTGTCATATGTTATTTATTATTTAGATTATAGATTTTAATAATTATGAAATTTATGATTTTGTCATTAAAAAGTAAAGTGTATTAGCGAACACACTTTATATTGCTTATATTTCATTTTTTCCTCTAAAATCTGAACTTTCTCTTAAACTAATGATATAAAACGATAAAGACTAACAATAAGTTGTGGACTTTAATCTTATAAAAGACCTGTGGAAAATTGAAACACCCTGTACATCTCCATCACTTTTAGGAATAAAAGGCAAGTCTGACTTTGCGAGTTTTCTCTTATGAATTTTTGATGAACTTTGCGAAGTTCGAGCTCAATGTATTTGCATAGTTGAGCAGATGAGGCATCTGAGCGAAGGAAGTTGGAGAAGGAACGCGGTGCATAATGCAAACTTGTTGTTCCTTTTCTCCTTTCAATAAGTCAAATACTCCGTTTAATAAATCCATTTAGCCAACTTAAATGTCCAAGGAACGCTTTAAGTATAATTGTTTAAGACTCACTGTTAAAATGCCAACTGATAAATTCAGACAGTTAAAAAGCCAACTGTTTAAATGTTAAATGCAGACAGGTGAATGCAGACACTTAATGTTAACTGTTAAGGTTTTGTTCAAGGAGTTCAAGGGAAAGTTGAAGGAATTGTTTCTCGAAGTCTTAATGGAATTATCTCGTTAGGAAAATAGGAGTTAATTGAAAAGACCAAAAACTAAAAAGTTTCCTTCTTCCTTTCATTCACATACAAACATCAAACTGAACTTGGATTTGGAGATCAAATGACTTTTTCTTTAAATGGAATTCGGAATTTCAAGTTCCCAATTCACGTCTAGCGTCTGTCAATCTTCATTGAGGGAAAGGAGAGAAAAACAACAAGGCGTGTCTATTTGTCTTGGATGAAAACTGAAGACTCCAATTTTTAAATTTATTCCTTTCGATCAACTTCAATTTTCTCACTTTTCTTTTTCTCACCTTTCGCTCATGTTAAGCTAATACAATTTATTCAATAAACTTGGATATATATTTCGAGTGTTATGATGATTGTTGTTTTTATATTTTATGCGTAATTCTTAATATTAGGATCTCTATTTACTAATTCGTAATTAGAGTAATTACTAATTAAAATAACTTAATTAAGAAACATTACAATGCCGTAAGCATGAATAGATTTATGATGGAAAATAATTGATTTTGTTCAAAATGCATGTGCTATTTTATGAGGGTTTTAAGTATATAAAGAATGGATTTATTGATGAAACTTTCTCTTTTGTCTTTTTGAATGAAGTGAATAATGTTGGAAGTGTAATAAAAAATATTGTTTTTGTTTTGTCAAAAGTGTTTGAATTTGAGTGGAGTTTAAAAGGTTTTTGTTCAACAAGGAAACTCTTTGGCGAAGATTTTTTGAACGGAGAATAAACAGTATAATATTTTGCGTCTGTAGATATATAATATAAAATATAAATATATATATTATATATTATATATATAGACAGGTGTTGAAGCATTATAGCACATGAATTAGAGATATTGAGTTGTATTGGAGAACGTGCTGAAAGAGCCCGAAGCAACATTGCGTGTTATTAAATAAAGTGAGCGAAGTAAAGATGTGAAAGAGACTTTTTTTTCACTTTTATTGATTTCACGAGAGACAGACGAAGAAATGCAAGAAGGGAAAATCAAATTCATCAAACACAATAAATCACATTCGCAATCAAGTTGATAACTAATTTCATATAATACTTTCACCTTTTGCCCTTCACTTCTCAATTATAGCCACAATTACATTGATCATAATTAATCACAATTAATAAATTTTTATTAATTAAGCATAGTTCATATAAGAATTGATAGGAATAAAAGATAATAGATAATTATCATATTAATTGAATCTAATAATAGTTACATTAATTAAATCGATAATTATATATGTATATATATAGGAGTTGAAAATTGTTAAACTAATTGGATTTGAAAATAAATACATTAATTGCAATATTTGAATAATTTTGTGTGAATTAAATGAGTTTGAGGTATTTGAGATTTTTCTTTTAATTAACCAATTATTAAGGTCATTGAAATGATGAATAAATGAATATTGAAACAATTTGAAACAGGAATAAGCTAAACGCCACAGACATCCACAGAGAACATGTAAGGAGTTAATAGGAAACAAGTGAGGGAGTTTGAGTGAATTTGGCAGATGGACGATGTTCCACCTTTTCATGTCACTTTTGAGCAAGAGATTCTAATCCTAAGTCTTATCATGTCACATACAAAGGGAGCATTCCAAAACTGGGAAGAATTCATGTAGGAAGTTCACATAATAATATGTATTAT
This sequence comes from Neelides sp. FZ-2019, assembly GCA_009869795.1. Lineage (NCBI taxonomy): Eukaryota > Metazoa > Arthropoda > Collembola > Neelipleona > Neelidae > Neelides > Neelides sp. FZ-2019. The sequence goes on from VJMY01000757.1 coordinate 9,040, forward strand.
TACATTTTAATATTACATTTTAATATGTAGTCAGTATTAATCAGGATCATTGGAGTAAACTTACAATTAGCCTAACATTGATACGATTAGTTGTGAATTGAATTATTAGGTAGGTTGGTAATTAGGACAGGTTAGGTTAGCACCGCTAGGAATCCTCGCCCTAGCAAATCCTAATTAATCAGGAAAAACGCTGAATTTAGATGATGACACGAAATATTTACAATATTCAATTATTTTTACACTAATTGTCCTTTATAAGATTCGTTTAGAAAGTTACACTTTATTGGTTTTTATTTACACACTGTGCTTTCAAACTCGGTCCATTTTCAATGTTCAACTTTGAACATGAACTTTGAACATGAATACATTGAAAATGGTCATTGAGTTTAAAAACACAGTGTGTTTTGAACTAGCTTAATATTTAAAGTAAATTAGCTTTTTATGTAATATTATGTATGGTATTTATTTACAATATTTAGGGTATTTAGGAAATATTTATAGTAATGGTAAATTTATATAATTTAATATTTACAATTTATAGTATTTTATAGGAATGTAAGTTTTATAGGAATATTTACAAAGTTCCTAACTAATCATTTTTAATAGGTTTGTAATTAGATTAGAAGGATCAGTAACAAGTTTTAGTATATTTATATTTAACTTGTTAGAATTATTAGAGTTTATCGTTTAGCGTTAAGTATAAAGTTTTTAGATCAATATTCAAACACAGACAGAACATTTTGACGCACAACAAGAGTCACATGTCTGGGCATTGGATTGAATAATAAATTGCATTTTACTTCTTATGGAACTTTCCCATCATGCATTCGAACATTCGCCTAGCATTTAATTATTCAACTTTATGCATTTAATGCATAAATGTTAATTAAGGACTTAATAAGATCTTAATGGCTCAACGACTCCTTTTCTTATATACATATTGGATTACACAATATTCAGATTCTTATATACAGAATTATATATGGGTAAAATCAATAGACATATACCTATTTACACAAATATCACCATACAGAATATAATTATATAATGCACAGTAACATTATAGTTATTCACTTTATAACATAATACATATACAGTCAATTTCATATAATATGAAACAATTTGTCTATGTGGAAAAACATGAAGTTGTTTAATAGAAAGTTTTTGTAATTTTACACAAGAGATGTGAACGAGTTAATGATTTAATATTCAATTATCCTTCAAATGTCTCGCGTTGCGAAAAGGTTTTTGGAATATTAATGAAGAACATTAGAAGTAACGGTAAGTTGAACTAAGGAGTTCTATCACTTGGCTCGCTAATTACATTATTATTACCCGTATAATAATGCAAAGGTAGCTAAAATGGAAAAAAAGATCACTGGAAGAAAATTAAGACTCGCAACGTTTGAACACATTTAAGCTAAACAATCCAACTTGCAAGTTAATTGTAACTTAATTAGTCATTTGAGATGGAGAGAAGAAGGATTTTAAATAATTTGACATTTTGAATTTTAGATAAGGAGGTATTTTTTGCAATTTTGCAATCTTTAGCTTTATGTATCACCTCAAATATATTCATTGTATGATTTGGTTGGATTTGATATTTCTTGAATATTTAAAGTCAAATTCAATGAACGCGTTAGAATCTGTGTTTCAAACACAGAGTTGTTTGATGTTGGTTAAATTGGTTGATTATTAATTGGATCACTTGTGAGTTAACGAAGGGGTTAAAGGTATTTAAATGTATTTGATTGAGTTTCTTAAGGTTCTTAAAGGAGCACTCAGGAGTTTTAAGGGAGTACCGTTGGTTGCATATGGACTAAATTTCAATTTCACCGCGCCCAGTCGAGTCTTTTCAATTAACATTTTTTATATTTTAATTAATGTACCTAATTAAATCAATATTAATTAATTAAATATTTCAACAATTAATATATATATATATATATTGATTAATTAATTAAACAATGGCTTACTTAATAAACCTATATATATATATATTGCTTAATTAATTTGCCTTTTCATATTACTTAATCGCTTATTTTTTAATTCAATAAATCCATTACTAAATTAATTCTCTTATTTATTTATGTTATTTATTATAATAAATAATGTACAATTATTCCAATATTTATTAAAACTTGATACTCAAATCGCGACGATGTTAGTATAATTGTTCTTTTAAATAATTAAATCCTCCAGTGGATTTTGGCTGTCTTGGTATTAATACATACAATATTCGTTGTACTTGTTAAGTTAAAAGGGAATTGTTGCTACTGAGAAAGGTAACTTTTCATGTCTTTGATGCTCTGCATGTAGGCTGAGACGATGTACAGGGACACGACGCGGTAGGTGGACCAGGTGATCTCGAGGACCAGCGTGAGCTTCGGAGTCGGCTTGTTCCCTTCATAGATATTATAGCACTTGTACCCGAACCAACCAATGTAGCAGAAGAAATTGATCCAATACCAAATTCGGCAAAGAATCACCGTCTCCTGCAACAAACACACACGACAGTCAGCTCTTTACTTGTATGTTTATATAAGGCTTGTACTATTTACTCGAATGTTTATATAAGGCTTGTACTCTTTACTTGTATGTTTATATAAGGAAAGAGAAAGTTACACAACCAGGCTTTTTGGCTAGGGAATAAAATATACAAATGTGGAGACAATTCAATCTTAAGGAAAAGATTTGAAAAAGGTGAAAAGCGAGAGAATTGGAAAAAAGTAAAAAAAAAGCGGGAGGATCTGGAAAAAGTAAAAACGGGAGAATTAGAAAAATTAAAAAAGCGGGAGAATTTGAAAATGAAATGGCGGTTAATAAATCCTAAGAAATTGAAAAAATGGTGGAAAGCGTGGAAAGAAAAAAGGCATGGAGAAAGAAATAGGGAGAATTTAAAGAAAAAATAAAGTAGAAAAGCGAGATAATTCGGGATAAAATATGGTGGGAAAGTGGTTGAATTTGAATAAAATATGGTTGAGCCAGAAGGCAAATTCCTATAAAAATGAATGATTTTATCCAATAAAAGGAGATATTGGGGGAAAGAGGAATTGTATTTACCGAGACTCCTCCAAAGAACAGCCCACCCACTGGTATCAACCCGAACACGATGAGGCAGACGAGAGGTGTGACTGAAAAACACACGAAACTTCCTCTCAACACTTTCACTCTCAACGTAATACAAATGAATCGCTAAAACTAAAAAAACTCAAGGCAAAATCGCCGCCAAACACGCAAATTCAACTCCCATATATTTTCAAACTAAAACCTTCATATCGTTTCCCTCTATATCCTTATCATTACTATTACTTATATAAGGAGATTCGCATCATTTTTATACATTCTTATAATTTCATTTATATTATTTTTCTATTATTTTCATAATTTCATAATTTCTATCATTTTCAAAATTTATAAATCTCATTATTTTCATATATTTATAAATTTTTATCATTTATGTATATATTTCTCTATTATTTTTATATAAGAATTTTCTATACTTTCCATTAGAATTCTTTAACTTTCATTCAGAAACTATATGATTTCAATGTATCAATTGGCTAAATCAATTAGAACATAAATGTTTATAAGGAAATGCGTTTAAAACTTCAATAGATTTGTTCATAATCTTATTGATGAATGTGATAAGCGATAAAATTGTAGATATAGTGAATAATATTTGATTAATCGCTTGATCAAAATTACTGGGATTTATTGGATTATTTAGCAATGAAAACAATAGTGATTAAAGTGGAGGAAAAATTGTTTAATGGATAATTCCGTTTGATTGTAAATTAAAGAATTCAAATGGTTTTAAAATAGTTATAAGTTGTTTTAAGTGCTTTTTCTTCAAAAGTATGCGTTTAGCTTGGAAGTACGCGTTTAAGTTTGAATTAAAATGATTGTAATCAGTTTGGTAAAAATTCCTTAGTCTGATTAATTCAATCCTTTCATTCTCAATCTCCATTCAAGGTTTTAATTCTTCCCGCTAATTCTCTCCTTAGAAAACATCTGATTAATCTACTAATGGAAAATGTGAGATTTTCTATGGCGCTTGGAAAAAATGAAAAAACACATTGTAAAAACCATTTCTTTGTGTGTAATCATCCAATAAAATGTTGGATGTTTCAAGGCGAAATCATTCGTCGTTTCCTCGTGCATTCATAGAAAAGATATTTAGGAGTTTAAGTATCGCAAATAAAGGAAGTCCGGGAAAACGGGAAATTCCGCAATTTTTGGCGGCTCATTTGATTAAATCATGTCAATTCTTTTTTATTTTACATTCTTTGTGAAAACGAACTCACAATACTTTTAAACCTTTAATGGTCTGCCAAAATTCAAAACTTGAGAACGAGTTTCGAAACGAATTCAAAAGCTAAATAATAATCTCCGTCACAATTCAAACTGTTTAAGAGAAATCTAAACTTCAAAAGTTGAAGTAAGAATCTCCGCCAAAATTGAAAGCTTGCCTAAGAATCACAGCCATAATTCAAAATTTCATACTTGGAAAGAAATAAGTGCCAAAATTTGAAAAATACGTTTATAAGAAATCTGCCAAAATCTCCCATTTTAAAAAAAACTTTCACTATAATTTCAGCCAAAATTCAAAATTCTTGAATATCAACTATTATTGACTTGACTGTAAACTTGAGCCGCTGAGGAAAAATTGGAATTTAAAACTTAAAAACTACCAAGTTGTTATTTTCCTAAAATTTATAAAAAAAATAAGTATTTCTAAAGTATTTCTCAGTATTCCTAAGTATTTCCTAAAAATGAAGATTGTAAGGAGAGAGAAAAAAGTGGGGATTTTAGAAAGCGGATTATTGTGTGGTTGTGTAATAAGTGAAAACGAGTCTGTTTTCCCTCATGATAACGTTCGTATTTCGCATCTGATGAGCATAAATGTTCTTGTTTAGATGAAAGATGTAGGAGAATTCCCTCAAGTTGGCCTCCTTTCAAAAAGGAGGTTTGGATATATGGGAGATGAATCCAGCTCATTATAAATTGATTTCTTTCCACTCACCGAGCGTGAGGTTCGTGTCGGGATTCTTCTCTTCGTTGTTCACATACGAGGCGATTGTGACGATAAAAAAAATCGTCACAAGGAGCTACACAAAAAACAAATGAAAAAATCCTTCAAACACTCACATAATAAATTACACAAATTACAAATACACAAAGAAGCCCAAATGGGAAAAATCTTCACTTGTAGTCAAAAACTACTCAATTTCTTTTACTTTACTTTTACACTCAGCTTCTACAAGCTTAAACTTGAAATTTACATTAAAATTTACATCAAAATCGTGCTAGTTGGTCTAAGTTAAGTCAGTTAGTTAGCTTAGGTTAAAACTACTATTAATTATAAGTCTATCTGTTAGTAGTTGACTACATTAACTACAGTTTACTATAGTTTACTTCTGTTAACTACAGCTAAATCATTTAAATCTATTGTGAAACGATAAATCCTAATCCTATTCCTTATAGTCTTACACATACTTATACTGCTTTTACTTTTACTTTTCAACAACCAAAGGAATCAATTCGGTTAGATCATGTTAGGATTAAGTTAAGTTAAATGCACTGTTTAGTCAATAGTTAAGACTCTAGGCTAAATACTTCTGTTAAGCCCATCTTAGTTACATCTATAGGCAAATCTACAATTTGTACAGTTATCCTTACAATAACTTGAAGTTAAAAACTTTAACTACACCTATGTCTTATATAAAAAGTTTAACGATGTAAATTAGTTTCACATTTAACTATATTAGCTTTAAGTTTAACTGTATAATTTAATCTCAAGTTTAACTATGAAAGCTAGTTATCTTCTTTGTTAAATTTGCTAAACTACGGGTTAAATGAGCATTTAGCCTAATTTAGCTAATTAGCCTGCATGTTTAATTAATCCTAATTTTGTTTTACCATTTCGACGGAGGCGACGAAGATGACACAGTTTTTTCCCCTGATGGAGGTGTCATACTCCGGAGCGGAGTTCATGGCGTGCTCGTGTGTCGTGGGTGGTTGGGTGACTGCCGAACCTCCCCGACCCACAAGGGGTGATAAGCTGAGTTGTGGGAGTTCCGCAGAATCTCGGCCGCTACATGCCGGGGACTTTCTCTCGTTGCCAGGGGAACCTTCCGATCGATAGAACTGCATCCCATGCTTTCACTGATCTCGCCAAAACTCGCCACCACCCCTTTGGCCCTTTCATTAACCCACTTACCGAAACTCCTTTTCATCCCCTCTTGACTTCCTGGCTCCGTAAGACTCACCCCCTCAGCACACTCGTCTCCGGGGCATGGACTTAAGACTTCAATTGAAAGGAGGGAATGAGACACGCGCTCCGTTTACGCATTACTACAAATTCCCCTTTTGCCTTTCATTTACATTCGGAGAAATTCCTTAGTTTCATATAAATAGAATATTTCCTATACATTTTGTATACATTTGCTGCACAATTACTATACAGTACATTTGTCATATCCTGTACAAGGTGCACCATATGTTTTCTACATACATACTCTGCGTCTGACCTTAGATATCTTTAAGACTACTAAACCAATTTGCTAAAAATTGACAAGTAACATTCTCAACCCATAATGAAACATGACATTGTTGAAGTTTTCTAAGAAATCAGCGTTGAAATGTGTTAAAATGCTAGGAGAGCACCAGAGGCTAGATTGAGTGGATATACCAGTCATTGGAGCTCAAATTCACCAGTAAAGTTGATGAATCATTTTTTAGGTTATTAAAAAGTACTATTGTCAATTTTTAGCAAATTGGTTTAGTAGTCTTAAAGGTATTTAAGGTCAAACGCAGAGAACGACATATGGTACACCTTGTACATCTACATACAGATACTCTATGTATGAAACTCTGTGTATTTACAGATACTGTATATAAAATACACTTATGACATTAAGCTCTAACAATAGAAAACTCAAAGTTCGCGAGATTTAGCAGGATTAGCAAGAATTACCAGTACTGACAATAGTTAAAGTGCAATATGGGAATAGCAAGAATAAGCTTTCAGAAAAAGTGAGAAATTCGTATGTGAGCACAAAAGAGCGCCAGACAATTAAGCTTGCAGAAAAATGTGAACATTTTGTCTGGCGTCTGTCTGGTGGATATATAGGTTAAAGAGGAAATAGTTTGAAAAGTCCAATCAATATTTACAAATAATGTTTTTCTCACCAAACGCCCAAACAAATGACAAAAAAAGTCTCATCAATATTTAATGACAACGGGGGAAAAGGAAAATCTTTAGAAGAATAAAAAAAATTATAGTTTTTGCCCAAAAGTTTAAAACCATGCGATGAGCCTAGCCTAGCGAAAGTGTAAGGAAAATTAAAAAGGCCAATGCTTAGTGGGAATTGTTAATTATGTTTCTCTGTGAATCCCTCGTAAGTCAATAGAATCCGCCTTTGAGTTCTTTGAGGCTCAAATGTCTTTTTTTTCTTACAATTAGATAAAAAGCTTATTGGAAGAGCTCTTGTAATCCGCGGGAAATAGGCCTATATCCTGCGCCACGTCCTCGTTCCGTGTGTATTTAAAAGAGAAAGTTGATTTTCTAAATTTCCCAATCCGCTTTCCTGCTCCATCAAAATACAAATTGAGAGAATCGAGACATTTGGGACATATGCAAAAGAACAAAGGGAAATGAAATGATGAAAATCCTCAAGACAAACTTTCACTTTTGATCAAAGGATCCAAAGTTGGAAGAAAAACAAGATTTTCATTAACTTCCATTAAATCTAAATGGACGAAAGCTCTTTTAATCACGCATTAACATTAGAAACATGAACAGTACTTAGCTTAACTTGAGTTTACATTTAGTATAAAGATGTAATATTATCTATGTAGACTACATAAATAGTGTAGTATATACTCATTGTCAGTCGTTTGGTGCATATATGCATACAATAAGGTCCTTATACTGTTAATGCTTACCTAATATGCATAGATTTATACATTTTTTATCTTTATCTAAAAGCATTTATTATGCTTATGCAAATTGTAATAAATATTTAATGACATGAAATGAAGCTCTCCGCATAAGGAAAAACCCTTTATACTTGCTATAAGTAGCATCCATATATTCGAATAGAGAGGAATAAGGAATAATAATTAAATGAATGATACAGTTATATTTACTAATGTAAATACACGTATGATATATAATTACATTAAATATTTACATGATACATTATACATAGAATTTATACCATACATAAATATGCATAGATATGATACTTACATTGTAGAATAGTCTGATGAAAATGAGGAATGAAAATGTGAAATGATGAAAGAAGAGTCCTTTGATGAATATTCGAAAAGAAATGAAATAATGAGACTTGGCTCCTTTGCTTTCCCCTTTTGAGCGAACATGAAGAATTGATGAGTCACGGCGGGAGCGCCGAGGACTCGCCATTTTTCACCTCGGGTCAAATGCAATTTTGATGGAGTTCGGGGAATTCCCAGGGACCAGAAGGCAAAAACTTGCAAAACCTCATACGCTATTACACGTTTTCAATCACACAAACCGACGCGAAACTCAACCTTCAAATTACAAACTAAATTCTTAACTTTTAAAAACCCCAAGGTTTTATGTGTAAACTATTTAGATTACATGTTAGATATTTCGTTATTTATAAGAGTGTTTCAAAAGCAATAGTTGAAAAATACAGTTAATATTTAGAATTTTTCATTTGCAAATCTATCCGTCTACAGCGTATTAAAGCAATCATTGCTATATAATAGCGAAAAAAATATTTTTCATAATTAATTGATAATTGCAATAAACGAGATTATCAAGCACTTGAATACAAAACGCATTGTACAGAATGTTTTAGCACATTTCTAACCTCGTTCAAAAGCCCTTGTGTAGTCAAAAAGAGAAGGAGAAGTAAAGGGGAAGTAAGGGAGAAAGTTAAATATTCCTCTCGTAATTATTCATTCCTTTCTCCTAGAGTAAATTGAGTGAGATTTGAAGGTGAGTGTTTAAGGAACCAGGGATTATTAAATATTGGTTCAGGGCGTGGGAGATTCCGACTATAACAGGATGTGATCATCATCATCATCATCATCATCATGAAGAGAAGGAGCACATATAATAAATTATGGAGCTCATAGTCTGGCTCAGCCTAAACTCACTTCAGTTCTAATCCACACTAAACACATTATATACCCAAACATCTTTCCAAGAAACCCAAAACTCCGAAAAGCGCAAGAAAAATAAATTCTTAAAATGCTATATGCATGCTATGTACCATATATCCTATAGTATATATTACTATATAAAATAAATTCTATAAGTTTATACTAGCGCGTATATACGACTGTATGTACACTTTGAACCTAAATTTTTGTATTATAGGAAAACTGTCTTATAAGTCTAAAGGAAAATAAAATACAATCTATACAGTCATCGTATTTATATGCTCAATACTACAGTATATACAGTAATGTACAGTATGCTACACATTATGGTCAATGTATACTGAAGGGTATTTAAAGTACTGTCGTTCTACACAGTATACTAAATGCTTCAAACTATAACTGCATATTGTGTATTTGATATAGGATGTTATATCAGCATTTAAGCATAATATAGAAACATATAGATATAGATATAGATATGTAGTATACTAGTATAGCATAGTATAGAAAAGAATATTATATGCATAGGCTTGAATTGTATAAAAGTATATTGTGCAGGAATGTGAATGTTTTGGGAAAAGAAAGTATTTTTGGGAAGTCGTGTGTGTTAGGAGGATTTGAGCTGAGGAAGATGTGTTGGTTGAATGGGAGGCGTGATGGATGATGGAAGGATCCCCATATTTCTCCAAACTAATCTCCTTTCCCCTTCATGTCCTTGTCATGTCCTTCTCAGCACCTCACAGACGAACAAAATGCCATTCGAATCAAAATCACATTAAATGCCCATTACATCATTCACTTAAGCACTTCTTTATTATCATTTATAAATTTCTATCATTTAGAAAATGAAAGGAAAATTCCAGTGCTTGGCATTATATCACTAAAGAATTAACTCATTACATTGTCATACTGTCACTCTGATTAAGATTAATGATTACATGAATTATACAAAAAATTATTATTCTTCCGTTCATTTTTAAAACATTTTGTTCCTTCATTGACTCGCTTTATGTAGTCGTTCAATCAATCACTCATGAGCTTAAAAGTCCTAAATTGTGTCTTTTTCAATTTGAAAATTTCAAAAATCCTTAACTCAAACATCTTTTCTTATTAAAATCATTCTTAAGCTAAAAACAAAGACTTTTTTAAATGCCAATGTTTGGGTGAAAGTGGGATTAAATTCCATGATATGGAGAATTGAGAATTCGCTATATACAGAAACTACAAAAAGTAAGTGAATGAACGGTGAAGGTATAATCGCTATGAAAACTTATATTAACATATAAGAATGATTCAAATGTTTCACTAATAAATAACAATCAAAAAATTTTAATTATTTTCAATTTGACTGTTATTAAATGGCGGAACATTTAAATCACTCCTATACCTATCACGTTAATATCGAGTTTTCATAGCAATTATACCTTCACCGTTCATCACTTACTTTTTGTAATTTCCGTATGATATGGAGAAATGGAGAATTGAAAATTGAAAAATAGAAGGGAAAACACAATAGTATGGAAAATACAGAGCTATGTATGAAAATTGAGAAAAATGCATTAAAGTTGAACAGAATGGTAATGAGGAAGATTGGACTTGCTACATGTATGAAATACATTACATTATATGAGATGAGACAAAGGAGATTATTAAAAAGTAAGGAATTCTCCCTCTGTGTAGTTTATATACGAAGACGAGATTCAATTCCCCTCACGGGTTGGAGATAAAAATCCGAATGCTCTTGACTTTTCTCCGCCATGTTAGAAGGCTATAATGGGAAGGAACGTGTGGACGCCAAGTCCAAATTTAATACTCAAGATCAAATCTCATTTTCTCTTATTTCTCACTACATTCCCGTATGCCTAATTATACATGCAATATGACTACTAAACTATAAAGTATATACATACTTAGCATTTAACTAGTACATAATAAATAAATAAATACTTTACTTACATATAATAAAATTTATAATATGATAAATATTTATAATATAATAAATTCAAATTTTAGTATATACATTAATTAAAAATTATTTTATATTAAAATATAAGAAACACCTATAGATGTCTAGTAATAGCTTTTTGCCTATTGGTACAGTATAAGAAATTTGGTTATATAAAATGTTATACTCTTAATATTGTTATACAGCATGATATCTATGTATTATTTTAGTTATTATATCTGAATTTAGTATTAATTAATTACATGTACCTACAGTATACTGAGGTATAGACAGTATATGTACATATAGGGTTAGTGCACGTATTATATAGAGAATGATTTCGGTAGTTTGAGTTGTTCTAGAAGTTGTATTTTGACAATTTTCCTGGTTTCTTTCCATTTCATTCTTCCTTTTCTTATTGCATTCTTTGACTGTATATATAGAAGAGGGGAAGAAGGGAATGAAAGTCTGCTGGCTTGAGGTTGAGTTTGAGTGGATGAAATGTGTATTTGGACAGAGTGATTATATTTAGTTTGTGATTTGGGCGGGATGTTAATCCGCGACATTTACAAATCAATCCTAGACACTTCACGCAACTCCTTCACTTTCCTCTTCACCCGCAAACAAAATACACGAGCCATAATGGGGAATCTCATACTCAAATGGCACTTTTCTCCACTTTCCCTCGCTTTCTCACACCCTCTCAACTTTCTTCACATTTTCAACAAACACAACACGCCCAATGTAAACAACAAGCATTGAAATTCAACAACTAAATATTTACAATTGACGGCATTGATGTTAAAAGGGCACGAGAGCTCAAAATTCCAAGTTTACGGCGAAACTTGAAAAATACCCTAAAACTAAGTCATTGAATTGCTACAAAATAAAAATTATTGTTGAATAATTTCTTATAATTTGGAAAGTTTGTTTATATTAGAAATAATTACGGTAATTTCCGGATTTCGCCGTAAACTTAGAATTTTGAGATCTCGTGCTCTTTTAACATCGTCAATTTAAAAACTATGCCAAACTATTCCATACAAGCCATACATACTTTTATACAGGATGTTTGACATTTTGAATATTTAATATTTTGAATATTATAAATAATTTAAATCTTGTGCTTTAAATACTTTAGATTTTCGAATGAATATTAATGAAAGAAAAATCTGAGATATGAGTAAATACGGAAAATAAGAATACTTACATAATTATATAAAATAAAATAGATTAAATATTAATAAAATAAAACAAATCTATTTTATTTTATTAATATTTTACTCCATGTCGTTAAATAAATACTGTTTTATTCTCCCTAAAATGTTTAAGAATGGAGAATGAAGATACATAGTGCTGAAACACCTTGTAGATCGTATAGTTAAAACTATAGTTTTCCGGTGTTTTGAAAATCAAATGAGGATTGAAGAGTCTTGTGAATAATGCTCAAAATGTATTTCTTATTTCTTCCACGTTTTCCTGGAGGTAAAAACTGTAAAACAAGTCTGAAAAAGTTTATCGCCGTAGTTTTGTAAATTTCACTTCCATTCTCAATGCAATTCAATGAATAGAAATGGGCGAGTGAATTAAACATGAAAGTATAGTAAATCATTTCGCGCTTTTGTTTTGCACTTCAAGCCCATTTGGCCTATTTCACCCCTTTTTGCTCTAGCGGATTTCCAGACTTTCCCTACTTTCGCGTCCAATTGCATAATTGTATAAGATAATAATGGAATTCTATAGTATGCACATACTACTATGCATCTACAAACACAAGATAATATAGGATACACAAAGGATATATGCTTGCTCAATAGTATATAAAGTCATAGGAGTCAAGTTGTGAGTTTGCGAGACGTGAGCCCGATGTGTATTATGTATGGAATATTATGTCAATATAACTTTGACTCTCCGTTGTCTCCTCAAGAGAGTTCTTTGATTTATTTCTAAAGTTATAACAGGAGTTTGGTTTTGAGCACAAACAACTCAAAGGAAACTCACAGCATTTCCAAATCCTTTCATCTCATCAACTTTAATACTATCAACCTTCCCGCTACGCTTTCATAAATTTAATTAATATATATATGAAGTATAGGGGAATAATAGAATCTGTATCCTATTGAATAATTGAAAAAACCAATAAAAAAAGTCAAAAAGGTTAGAAGAGGAAACAAAGGAGAGTCGCTTTCAAGACTTTCAACTTGAATGTCTTTGAGATTCAATACCTGATAAATTCATCATTCGCAGTGTCTTATTTTCATAAAGATTTCTCACAAAATCCTCGAGTTGCTCAAGATGGTTTATAAATATAAATTGAATATATAAGAGAGAAATAACACTCTATAGATTTAACTTGTATCCAGGGGAAACGAGAAATGGAACTCCTGGATAAACCATATGATAAATCAAGATGTTTAACGATCGATGTTAATTAGAAAAAAGCGCGAATTTTATATGCCGCAAGATTTAGCTGAGCTAGCATTCGAAGCTGATTATTAGAGACATTAAAGAAGATTTCTGAACGCTAATCTTAGAAGTCTTAGATATTAAATAATATTAATATAAATATAAAATATAAGAAATTACATTAGTTAAGATAATTAATGGTAATTTAACGTAATGTTTAAGATAATGGTAATTTAGATCAATAATGACAAATAAAAATTATTTGCTTGTGTGTTTTCTTGTTGGGAGCTGAAGGAGATTGGAAAGGCAAAGATTTACATTCACATTGAGTTTAAGAGAAAGTGAAGATGTTGATTTGGGATTCAACTTGGTATTCAACATGGGATTTTCTTTCCTCGCATTGCATTCCTTCTTTTTTTGACCCTCGTTGGCCTCCTATTTCTTAATTTATATTCCCATTTGATGGATTGGAGAAGAAACTGGAGGAAAGTCCCCAGAGAATTCAAACAGAGAAACTCCGGATTCTCCCATCCAATTAACTCTTCCATTATTCCCACAACTCCTCATATCTTCCTCCCCATCGCCATTCCACCTTCTCCGGAACATCGGAAATGTAAACTTAAACTTTGAACTTTCCCCCACTTTCCTCCTCCTAACTTTCCTGCTTAAATTAAACATGCTTTTAACTCCTACACTCATTTTCCATGAATAATAAACTCTACTTTTTTATTTTTGTAAACTAAACTAAATATTTGTTTAATATACTTATAAGCTTAAACGTCTTTAAAGCCTATAGATTCAAATATCTTGTAAACTAACAATCTTAAATGCTTAAATAAACTTAGATAATTAAATATAATTTTTCTAGATTAAATTTTACTTAATTCAAAATTTTAATCATTTGAGGACTTCATGCTTTTACGAAAAGCCCGTCATAAATAATTGAATTTGAATCAGATGAGAGAATTCTCTCAACAACCCCTTAATATGGGATGCTTTGAGAGATTAAAAAACAAGTGTTTTTAAGTCAATTTGAATTAAGCACTGCGTTGAATTTTACTCTAACGCATGATGGTGGTTGGCGAATAAAAGGAACTTTAAGGGACATTGTGGCGAGTATTTGAGAATTCGAGCTGGTGAAGGGGAATAAAAAGCGAGGATGTGAATGGTCGTAATGTCTGAAGGAACGACCGCACTTCGTGGATCTTTCCAATTCCCCACAATACCCCTTCAACTCCAATTTTTCATGAATGGAAGAAAAGAACATTTAGTTTTATAACCCCAATTGGAAAAGACCATTACCAAACGCGGACCTTCATCAACCATTCGCTAAAATAAACTCCGCGCTCTTCATTCTCCTTTCAATTCATTAAATCTCCCTAAACTCTGTCCAATTTATTTACTAAACTAAACCTAAATCCTTTAACTCTACCTAAATTTCTAAAACTCAACTTAATTTCTAATTAAAATCTTCATAAACCCAGCACAAATGTCTAAATCGAGCCTAAATTCTGAGTAAATATCAATATTGTCAATGTTTCGTTTAAAAATAATTCTGCATTAAATCGCATATTATTTTAAGATGATAATTGTCTTCGAGTCACATTAAATTTAACGTACAACTAACCAAATAAGTACTTTCACAAGTAAATACATAGTATTAATAGTAAATACATAGTGCAAATAATAAAGTTCATAAATAAATAAAGCAAATAGCATTGTTACTTCACAATCCTCCTATCTGTATTTATTCTCTTAGCATGGAAGAGTCGGAAGGAAAAGACTTGAAACAATGTATTTGGATGGCGAAGGAGATAAAAGTTTTGTCTTTAAGAGATCAACACTTATTGTGAGTTTAACTTGACATTAACTCACAGACTCTCAGACACTTCCAATTCCAACACTTACAAACAACATCTCAAAGACCCCGATTTCCCGATATGACCAACAAATAACTGTACTTAAGACATCATATTACATTATACTGTTTGCCTTTTACCTTATAAGAATTTCTCAAGGAATTTCCCGAATATCCTCATGCAAAAGATATATAAGGATGTATTATGGTAAAGATATAAGCTATATCCTACTACGAGCATTCCTATGTATAGCCATGTATTGTGTGGATATCTGCATATAAGGATCATCCCATTGTCTCAACGAGGCAACTGAGGGAATCTCTCGAGATGAGAAAGGAAGGAGTTGGAGAAAACTTTTCTTTCCACTTCCACTTACATCTAATATCCCTTCAGCCCCAATCAACTTTCACCCAACTTGATCGCCATTACGAATTTACTTTTCATATTTGCCTCATTCACCCGCCCCGAGCCACATCACGTGATCACTTGAGAAATAATCAAATTAGAGAATATCATGTTTCAGGTATATCTCTATATAATACGCTATATTCAATCACCCTGTCTGCACATAATATAAATTTAAACTCATACTTATGCATGGTAATACTTCTAATGTATGGTCTATGGTCCAATTATAAGAAAATGTGAGTCTTTTGTAAAAGGATTTTCAGCCCGCGGCTCCCCAACCATGTCGAAGTAAACTATGAATAACATTTACTTAATGGCTCGATTACATGATGTATAATCTCATTAGAAGTATTACATGACGGAAACGGATCGCTGCATCTGTATAGCACATGGGAAATTATAGTTTAGATCAGAATTTATGAAAAGTTTTGAATTTGAATTTTCATTGATAAAACGAAAGTAGTACTATTTAGAATAGTATGTGCTATATAAAGTTTTTATAGGGAGTTTTATCGAGTAGTTTGTAGACATTTGTATAGGTGAGTTATATAAAAAGTTTTATATATACGTTACTAAACTTATACTCCCTATAATACAACTATTAATTATAACTTAACTATTGTAACTTAACTAGATAGATAGAAGTTATAACGGTAGGAGCAGAAGTAGTAAATTGACATTTAAAAAAACCCTGTAGAACTAAGGTGGCATTAGGATCAATGTAATTCGTTCGAATTTTAAATTTCATCGTAGCGGATTTCCCATCGAAAGGAGTATAATTGAGATGGCTAAGAGGAGTTTCCATTGGGTCGTTTCGGATCTTTTCCCATTTCCTAACGATCTCCTTTTACAAGACTCAGAAACTCGCAGCCAACGTGGAAGGATAACGAGGAGATCCTTAATTCATCCATTAGTAAAAGGGAAACCTAATGACCAAAATTCCAAGAAAAAATTCGAACTTTCCAAAAATCCAGAGCATGTTTTCTCCCTTTTCCCTTCTATTTTATAAAAAATTCTCAAATTATTATACAATTATACGCACAGTGGCACTTTCAAGTGAATATATGAAACATTTAAGCCAATTTATGAAACACCTTATATAGAAGCCTTATATGTCAGGATCCGATCCCGAAAACGCTCAATTCTAAACCACAGCTAGGTGAGAGCTAGTCAAAATTGCCAAACCCCGAAATCACATTTAAGTAATGAACAATTAAGTTAGATATTGTAAGGGCATGTTTAATAATGTTCAATTATCCTAGGTTAGGTTCGGTTAGGTCAAAGGCCAAATTCATTTAGTAGAATTAAGCCTTGATTATACATTACCAACATACGATTTCGACATTTGGCAATTTTGACTAGTGCTCACCTAGTTGTGGTTGTTTAAAAAACCCATTGAGCGTTTTCTGGATCGGATCCTAACATTTATGTAATTATTTATGTTATAAACGTTATATATATAATTAATAGAAATTAATATAATGTAAAATTAATGTATATACTGTGTGTTTTGAGATTGATAGTCGAAAGGGAGCAAATTATATTTTTCTACGAAGAGTAAAAACCCTGGTTTTTTGAATCAATACATTGAGAGAATTTTTTATAGAGTGAAAAAGGCATTTTTTTGGCAAACTACTCGAATGGTCCAATGTGTGGTGTTTTTATGAAAAGGGGCGAGATAAGAAAAAGGAAATCATAAGTTTCCTTCTTTTCTCAATGCCAGTCCTTGGAAAGACGGCGGGCACTTAAATGGGATCCGTTGAAAGCGGAAGAAAAACCCGGATTTTTTGTGTTGTGCCACAATGGGCGAGTCGGGTTAAGTTCAAAAGAAGTCGAAAGAGATCTTAATTGGGTCATCCACATCCGGCTGGAAAAAGGTAAAATTCCTCAATGGGACAAAATTCTCCAGACTCCCCCATCTCATCGATCCAAGACTTCCCAGGGAGAATACGAAGAAAACACCATAGAGAAAATATTCAGTGTCATTGCACTCCCACATGAGACGATACTTTGATAAACTCTTTTTGCCGCCAAAATAAAAAAGCGCATTTTTATTTAAATTTTTAATAATTAGGAAAATAATTATTTTTTGCAATAATGTATAGATGATGGAAGTAAGTACATTGATTTGTTGTGAGTTACGTATTTGTATGAAATACTTTATATATTTTAATGGTTCGCATTAGCACTTTCACATTGATTCACATTCATAGTATAGTAAAGATATATATCAAGTGAAGAGACCGAGCAGCTGACCAAGCATTTGGCAAGCGAGTTGCATTCATTCTAATATATATTTATTTTCGATATATTCTTATTGATTTTGATCTTAAGTTTTTGTACTAGATTTATAATATATATGAGGTTATACAATGAATTGCTCCCTATGGTTCCCAGGGAACGTTCCCTTGTTTTTGGTTCCCACCATTTATCACATCCCTGGATAGGGAGGTAAAATATTCGGCTAAAGTCTAATAGAGTCACAATTGTTTCCTATGATTAAAATATTATTTTTGAAATGTTTGGCAAGTACCATAATCGTTTTAATTTTTACAAAATTAATCTTGTTAATTAACAAAATATTTAATGAATTAATTTAAATTTGGTTAACCAAAACAAAATCTATAATTTTTATAATAACGAAATATAATTTTATGTATAAGTATAATATTCTTCCTTCTTTATTTGTGGTAATATAAATGCATCCATTATATTACTTATTAGCTAGTTGTTTATTCAGAGAAGTTAATTAGGTCTTTTGAATGTATACCTAATAGGAATACAGTTTTTAATGTAATTTAACGCTAAACTTTATAATCAAAATAAATTTTAATAAAAATATTTAAATATTAATAAGGATTTAGAATGACAATAAATATAAACAAAGTTTTTATTTTTATTTCTATTTATTTTTTCAATCTTCCTTATTTCGGTTTGAGTAATAGTACCGACTCAGGATGTATTTTTGGAAACTCCATTTCATGTAGAATTAACTGTGGATGGAAAAATATAAATTCAGAAGAATGTAAAGAACGGGATTGTTGTTTTGATCCCTCTTTTGATTCTAATATCAATTGTTTTTATCCTAATTTTCAATCTCTAAAAGTGAAAGCAAATTACAGAAAAGAAATTCATGAATGCAAGAATAAAGAATGCTGTAACGACAAAATATATACCACCGCTCTAAATTGTTATTGCAAAATTTCTGATAAACCAGAAGTATCAAAGTCAGTAAATCTATTAAGAAGTAAAGATCTAAATTGTTATTATGGAAATCCTTTGATAGATAGAGAAGAATGTGGATGGCCAGGTATTTCTATTGAAGAATGTGAAAACCGAGGTTGTTGCTTCGACGATTATTTTCCAAGACTGACACAATGTTTCTATAAACTTAATATTTTGATCTTGAAAACTATTGATTATTTTGAAGATTATAATGAAGATGTTGATTATCCTAATATTAATTCAAGCATTCAAGAATTAATTTATTACGTGAAAACAGATTTAAATACAAAAAGTTTAAAAGCCCTACAAAGTTTAAATAAAAGTATAGAAAATGAACCGATCTATAACATCACCGAAAATTTTTATAATCTCCTTCATTATCCATTGAGCTTATCTTTAAGATATTCTTTCAAGGATTTATCCAAAAATTTAATAACAAAAAATATTGGAATTGAAAATTTGGATGAATTTCAATTATCCCCTTTACATTACTCTTCATTTCATGGCTACCAAGACATTGTCAATTTATTGTTGGATAAAAATATTACAATAAATGCATTAGATATTAAAAATATGTCTGCTTTGCATTTCGCTTCTTTAAAAGGACATTCAAATATTGTTGAATTATTAATTAAGAGAGGAGCTGAAATAAATAACCAAAATAATCATAATTGGACTCCTTTGCGCTTTGCAGTTTTAAAAGACCATTTAGAAACCGTAGAGCTTCTAATCAAATATAACGGAATTTACAAAACAATAGATAACAACTCTTGGACTCTTTTACATGAGGCTTGTTTTAACGGACATAAAGAAATAGTGAAATATTTATTAAAAATGGGTTTAGATATCAATGAGGAAGCTGGAAATAAAATGACACCATTGGAATTGGCAACAACTAATAATCATGCCAATGTCGTAGTTTTATTGTTGGAAAAGGGCGCGAATGTCACAGATTTAAATCTCAGAGAAGGTATTCCATTAAACCTAGCATTAGCTGTTGGAAACGTTGAAATAATAAAATTATTAATTGAGCAGAGAATAAACTTAAATAAGACTATTAAATCAAAAAATGGAAAACATGTTTTGCCGATTGATGTTGCATTAATGAATATGGATACAGAAATGGTTAAATTGTTGATAGAAAACAAAATTCAAATTAATAAATCATCTAGTCATTTAATGGCATTTTTATTTGACGCAGTAAAAAATGGAGACTTGACTATTGTCAAATTTTTAATTGATAATGGAGTTGATGTTAATTCTAAGTTAAATAATCATAAATATTGTCGAGATAAATTTCCTGATGACTATCAAGATAGTCATTGTTCGACACAATGGACAATTTTAATAATGGCTATAAAATTTGATCATATTGAAATTATAAAATTCTTGTTGGCTAAAGGGGCAAATGTAAATTACTGGGTCAAAAGTCTACATGATACAGAGTCTCCTTTAATGATGGCTGTTTCTAAACAAAATTTAAACATGGTTTCATTGTTGTTGGAACACGGAGCAGATCCTAATAGCGTATACCTAGATGAGACAAATTTGATGTCTTATGCAGTCAGCACTGATAATTTGGAACTAGTTACATTATTAGTTAAATATAAAGCAAACATTAATTATGAATCATTGGATTATAAGCCTATATTATTGGCCGCAAACCGACTTGGAAGTCTTCAAATGGTGAAATTTTTGCTCATGTCAGGTGCCGATGTGAATGTTAGTGATTCTGAAAATGAAAATCCACTTCATAAAGCCGCCAATGGAATTTCGGATATTAACTTTGATATTGTGAAATTATTTATTGAAAGGGATGTTGATGTAAATTGTCGAAACAATGAAGGAAAATCTCCTTTACATTATGCAGCGTCAGGAGGAAATTTTAATATAGTAACCTTACTTGTGAAAAAGGGGGCAAATGTAAATGCATTAGACAAAAAGGGGATTTCTCCTTTACATAATTCATTATTTTATAAAGATAAACCTGAAATTGTTGAATATTTGATTGAGAACGGAGCTCTTGTCAATACGATGAACGAAAATGGTGAAACTCCTTTATTTAATGCTGTACAAAGGGGTTTTTTTAAAACTACCAATTTATTGTTGAAAAATCATGCTGACTTGAACATTAAAAATGAAGAACAAATGACACCATTACTTGTTGCAATTCAACAAGGACATCCCGGCATTGTTAAAAAATTACTTGAATATGGAGCAAATGTTTATGATTATAATGCAAAGCTCGAATCAGTACTTCATTTAGCAACATATTCAAGATATAATCTAGATGTTTTAAGGACCTTGATACAAAACTTTAATGATTCAAATATTCAAAATGGAGTTGGATGGACTCCTTTACACCAAGCATCTCGCTTTTACGCCAGTCAGGAAATTATTCAATGTCTTTTGAACAATAATGCAGACATTAATGCTACAACAAAGTTTGAAAAAATGAATGCGTTGCAAATTAACTTATTAAATAATGAAAAAGATGTATCAATTATTAAATTTTTTATTGAAAAAAAAGTTTTTGTGAATTCCTTAGACATACACAATCGTTCTGCGTTATTCTATGCATCAAAAACTGGAAATTCACATATTGTCAAATTGTTATTAGAAAATCAAGCAGAAATTAATGGATATGATGAGGATAAATGGACAGCTTTACATATTGCCTCACATGAAGGTCATTGGGAAACCGTTGAATTGCTACTTGAGAAAAATGCATACTTTTAACGTTTTTGATAAAAATAATCAAACGCCTTTGTCATTAGCATCAAAAGCGCAAAATACAAAAGTTGTTAATATTTTATTAAAGAAATCAGAAATAAATGTCAATACAAAAGAGATTCTATCAAAAATGACACCTTTGCTTGAAGCTGCATTGAATGAAAACACTGAAATACTTACAGCGTTATTAAATCATAGTGCGCAAATAAACGACGTTAACAATGAATCAATGTCGTCTTTACATATTGCTACAACAAATAATGATTACTTAATGGTGAAAATATTATTAGAGAATTGTGCCGAAGTTGATCTAATTGACGAATCTGGAAGGACTCCTCTTTTAATTGCTGTTAATGAAAGTTACTTTGAAATTGTTGAAATATTATTAAAATACAAAGCCAATGTTAATTACACAAATATCTTAAATAATGGTATCACCTCATTGCAAGTTGCCTCCCAAAATGGCGATTTTGAAGTTGTAGAATTATTGATAAAAAATAATGTTTTTCTGAATGCAATTGATAATAGTGGTAAATCTGCCTTATTCAAAGCAGCATCTAATGGACATCTTAAAATTGTCGATATTTTGATAAATAATAATGCAGATGTAAATTTTGGGGATTATAAAGAACAGACACCGTTACATAAAGCTACATCAAAAGGCCATTTGTCAGTTGTAAAACTTTTGTTGAAAAACAATGCAGACGTTAATACATTTGATAGTGAAAACAACACACCTCTTTCATTGGCAATTCAATTAGGATATGATCAAATTGCCATAACTTTGTTGAGTGTAAAACATTTCAACTTAAGTCACATGAAAACAACTAAACAAGAATCTATGCTACATTTAGCAGCTGAGAAGGGATTTTACGATTTAGTAATTTTGCTTATTGAAAATGATGTCAGTATTAATGCAGTAGATATTAATTTTCAATCAGCATTGTATAAATCTGCTTCAAAAGGATTTTCTAAAATTGTTAAAAGACTCCTTTCCTCTGAAGCAAATATATTTAAATTGGATAAAAATAACAGAAGCCCACTTTTTATTGCAGCTTCTGAAGGACATAAAGAAATAGTAGAATTATTAATAAATTACTATTATACTAATTACTTTATAAATGATGAATTTATCCAAGAATCACACAAATTAGCAAAATTTATAGACTATCAAGAAAAAGAAACCCAATTGACCCCGCTATTTATTTCATTATTAAAACGGCATTTTGATATTGTTAAACTATTTTTGAAGGAAAAAGCAGATGTTAATGTAATTGAATCAAAAAATCAAATGACACCGCTACTTGAAGCTGTTTCTCAAGAAAATTACCAAATCGTACAACTTTTTCTCGAACATGGTGCTGAAATAAATGCTTCTGATTCTAAAGGAAATTCTTCACTACATAAAGCATCATCATATGGAAACGTTGATTTAGTTAAATTATTATTAAACCACAAAGCAAATATAAATGCCTTTGATGCGGAACATTGGACTCCTTTGCACAGAGCTGCAAACAATGGACATCTTGGAGTTGTGAAAGTTCTGTTAAATTATAATGCAGACAAAGAAGCAATGCAAAATATGAATGAAACTGCGTTGCAATTAGCAAAACTTAATGAACATGAGGAAATTGTTAATTTATTAGAAAATAAAACAAGAAATTATGATAAAATTCCTGTCAAGATTGAAAGCAATTCATTTACAACAACAGGAATTATTGTTTCTTGTTTAGTTATATTCATTTTATTATTAATTATTGTTTTTTTAATTATGCAATACAAAAGAAAAAATAATGAATTAAAAAGATTTCTAAATGAAGATGAGATTAAGGAGTTCAAGCAAGGGGATAATACATATAACAAAATATTTAATGAAAATACTCGATGCATTAAATATAATGATAATTATGAAGTGGAAATGAATAAAATACAAATTGGTTATAAAATAATTTCATCTATAATTGCAATTGTATATTTTGTTTTAATGTCAACCTACCTACTAAAAAACATTAATTGATTAATAATGGATGAATAAAATGCCAATATCTAATAAAGTTTTTAATAAATTACGAGTTTATAATACTTGTTGAATATATAAAATATTTCATTGATGAATTTTAGGTAATGTGATTTTAGGATCGGGGAATTTTGGTATAGTTAAAAATGGATTTGTTAATATTGAAGATGAGAAAATTGAAGTGGCTATTAAAATTGTGAAATCAGGAGTTGAAATTCTTCATATTAAAGCACTATTAGACGAACTTAAAATTTTGTCAACTATTGGAAAGCATGAAAATATTGTTTCGTTAATTGCTGCTTGTACCGATAATATAAATAAAAGTAATTATTTAAATGAACATTTTAATATAAATTCAATGTTTATTAAATTTTAATATTTAAAAACGACAAATAAATTTAAGTGTCTATTAAAGTTTAAATAT
>VJMY01000758.1:0-33209 GCA_009869795.1 Neelides sp. FZ-2019
ATTAATGATGTTTGATGTATATTTAATGATTCAGTAGATATTTTTATAATTATAATACTATAATATTTTATCTCATTCAATAATACAATTTTGTATTTAAAAACTGTATTCTCATTTTATAATTTCTGAAGATGCAAAAGATTTATTTTCAAAATATGACGATCAAAGGAATTTAAATTATAAAAATTATTATATATAATAAATTATTATTAGGCTATAAAACGTGTGTATGTTAACTTGTATTTAAGTACAAACGCAGTCGTCGAATGATCGCAAAACAAGTTGATTTTTATATCAAATACTTAGTATTTGAATAAAATAAATATATGATATAGATATAAATAACTATAGATTTACTTACAATAAATATCAGTGAATTATTGGTCCATTGTAGATCAAAAAATAAATAATGATTAACTTATTACTATAATGTGTAATCAAATATTTGGTTAGATATTTATTTATTATTAATAGCTTTATTTAATATAATTTAGAATGGTAATAGTAATATGTAATATTTATATGAGGTTATTAACGCTCGAATAAACTGATATTTACTATTATATGCCAATCTTTGTAGAGATATGCAAAATTCATAATTGATAATATAATATGAATTTCATATGTCGTTAGAAAATGAATGCAAGTCCAATTAAGTTTATTAAGAATGTTTAGCAATTCAGTGATAGCGTTAAATGATATTTTTATTTGCTGGAATATGTTTTAGTTAATAAGTATACAGACTGTAAGAATTTACTTTTTTTATATTCACTCAAAGGTACAAAAGGTAAAACAAGTATGAACTCACACACACACTTACGATTTCATAGATTATCTTTCATTGGCGGAGGTACATTCTGCACTTCATATTAATAGTGCAAATATTTGTTGTCCAATAGTCATTCCAATACATCATAAATAATACATAATTACTCAACGCACCATATATAACACACTAGAACTAGTTAGTATCCACAAGAATCAAAAAACAGTTGTTGAATTCGAAAGAAGATGTGAATCCGCCTCAGTGGAATCAAAATAGGAATAACAAAAATTATCTGGCAAACTCGATACTTTGGGGAGGCGGAAAAATCTTGGCGGCTCCTCTTCGAACTTTGCCATGATTTCCTCTTGGGCCGCCAGCTCAGCCTCAAGTTCTGCCTCGATGTCGAGGTCATCTTCCATCTGTTTGTGTGATTCCTCTAAATGCTTCATTAGGACCGCGACGACCACATTGACTAGAACGAATTGAGCCATCAAGACAAATACGACGAAGAACAGCGGTGCGACGACGCTGTTCACACAACAGTTGTAAACGCAATCCGGCTCTTTATCGCATTTCCTCTCATCTCTCAGCGTATCCTGTAATGGTCATATTATCATTTGAACACACTCACTCCCCTTCAGTAATGTGCGGAAACGAACCTTCATTATTCCGTTCCAATTGTCTCCAGTTGCGACTCGAAAAAGAGTTAAGAAAGCCATCCCGAAGTTTATGAAGTTTGCATGTTCGCCTAGCCCTTCGCATGGATGATCGTCATCGCAGGCCAACTTTCCAAACAGCTCGACTCCCAGCGCCGCAAAAATGAAAAAGAGGAGAAAGAATAAAAGTCCTAAATTCCCAACTTGTGGAAGGGCTTGTACGACTGTGTCGAGGAGAGCGCGAATTCCCCCGGCCATCTTCAACAGCTTCAACACTAGATTTTACATAAAGGGTGAAAGAAACTTTCTCCGCAGTCTCATCATTAAATACATAGTTTCTTGATAATTTAATAATTTAACCATTCAAGACGAGTTATGTTATATAACAAAGTTTTTTAAAATCTATTCAATTCATATACACAGGTAGGTATGCGTAATATAATTTAAAGGTTTAAAAGATCATAATTTGTGCAAGATTCACCTCGAGCAATTCGGAGTACTCGCATAACTCTCATGATCGTGGGATTAATGGGAATTACATCCGAATCCATTTTCTCCAGAACAATCCCGACGACGGACAAGACCACAATGAACAAATCGAGTTGATTCCATTTACTACTGAAGTAACGGCGGAGTCCAAGAGCGATCAATTTTAAAGCTCCTTCGAGAATGAAGACTTCGGTGAAAAAATAATTGAACATTCTCAAAACATAACTTAGTTCCTGAAAAGAAGAGATAAAGTCAAAGTTGAATTCAGCTTAAGCCTGAGGCCAATTTAATTTTGTATTTTGGCCAAAGGGCATACTTCTGGCATTTTGTAAAATTCCATAGCCATTGTAACGACGTTGAGTCCGATGACTCCTGCGATGGCTAAGTCAAAGTACTTTGACGTGACAAGGCTATGGATTCTCAGTCGAGTTGGCCCGTAATCAGTCCAATATGGCCGTTCTCTCATTTCTAAAAATGACAACACCAGCATTATTATAAAACACCTTCTTGAAGGTTGAGGAAATTTTAGAGTTCCTCATTAAGCGTTAGCGTTAGGGCTTCCGCCATTCATGAATACATAATAGAAACCGGGAGGATGTTATGGTAAAGCGGGTTGAGAAATATTGAGCCATTGATTGCCTTGAAGGCAACAAAGGCTTCGTGGGATCTTATTATTATTAACAGAAGCCGGCTTCTATTTATTCTCTTCCTGGGTCTCCCAATAAATAGAGGGGAAGTCGGGAGAGAAGGTAGGAGGACGACAGGATGGAAATAATGGACTCACTTCGCCGTCGTTTCTCCAGTTTCCGAGATCTTTTGATTTCTCTCTCCGCCCGCTCTTCTCTTTCTTGCTCTTCACGACAGCGATGAAAGTTCTCGACGACGACCCCCACGAACATGTTCAGAACAAAGAAACCGACGAGGAGAAGAAAAGAAATGAAGTATAGAATCCTCCATTCGTTATAATTTTCAATCGGCTGCACAGGGAAGAATATAAAAGTGTACAATGCATTTAAACTTGTTTCATTAAATCTTCGCAGTTAAATCCCTATACCCCATATACGTGGGTAGTACGTTCCCTACCTAATGTGAATAGATTAAACAGAGCCTTTATTAGGAAAAACAGAGAAAGATACAACTTTAAGATAAAGTTGTCGTTAGTAGTATTTCATAATATCATTGAAACATTATGAAAAACTATGTCTTTATAAATATAATAAAGAGCAAAGACGTTAAATAAAGAGTACTATTGTTTCCTCGTGTCTTTAATATAAAGTGTAGGAACGGGATATTTGTATAATGAATATGAATTGTCTGATTAGAAGAACTTCCAGTTCTGGGATTAAACGAAATATCTCTGGGAACTCTTTAGCTCATTCTAATGTCGCGAGTAGCCCGAGGAATGGGTTTCATTAAATTTAATTACTCCTGACCTGAATGTCGACGCCGACTGCGTCGAGGCCGGAGTACATAATCTCCACCCAACCATCTTTGCAGGAGAGGACAAAGAGGGCCATGAGGGCTTGACCAAGATCGTCAAAATTGTACTTTCGATTTGACCATTCGTTTCCTTCATAGAGTAGGCAGTCACTCTTGGTTGTCACGTTTGAATGTACATTTGGACCAAAGCAATAATAAAACGTTCCTATAAATGGTAAAATTATTTTAATGGTTTCATTTTTATTCAAAACACATTTCAAAATACAATGTTTAATCTTTATATTTATAAAATAAAATTCTCATTACAATATTTCTAGCTATATCAATAACGTAATAAAAATAACGTAAAGGATAAATGAAGTGAAAGCATTTAAGTTGACTTGCCTTTGAACAGCTGAACGCCCAAAATTCCAAAAATAATGAAAAAAGTACAACATATGAGAACAATATTCCCAATGGGTCTCAGAGATGATAGGAGAGTTTGTACGACAAGCTTGAGGCCAGGAGCTCTATTGATAACCCTAAGAGGCCTCAGGGATCGGAGGAGCCGAAACACTCTAAGGATCCCGAATATCTTGGGGCTGGATAGGAATTAAATTGAGTTTATCTTGTTTATAATCAATTATTTGAGTGGGTTACCTGCTCATAAAGACAGAAATTATCTGATCAATGACGGAGACGATGACGAGGAGGCCGTCCATTACATTCCATCCTGATTTAAAATACTGGGCAAAACCACCAATCGCAATAACTTTGAAGGACATTTCCCCAAGGAAAAGGACGGTGAAGAGATCATTGAAGATGGAGAGGCAGTACCTCTCAATCGAATCAGGAGGAATTGAAGGCCTCTCCATTGCCTACAACAAGCCAAGAAAGGTTGAGCAAGAGCTGAAGAGAACTCTGGGCCAACAACTTACCAGCGTGATGCAATTGAGGGCTATGAGAAGAAGAATAAATCTGTCAAATCCAGGATACTCCACGATCTCTTGACATCGCTGACGAAACCTAAGAGTCCCAAGTTAAAGAATAGACCTTGAAAAGCAGTAAAAGCGATTGAGAGAAAGGGAATTTAAATCCAGGCTTTCCCCCTTTCGAAAATAAAATAAATACATTATATTGTACGCTAAACGAAGCTTAGCGTCTTTCTCATAGAGGCTTTGGCTTACGTATTGTCTGGTGAGAAGAAGAAGCAAGAGTACTCTGACCTTTCTCTTAGCCAAGAGACAACATTGTGACATTTCACTTTGAAAGAAGTCAGTTTGATGCTTCCCACGGTGTGCGAGGACGGCGGTGAGCCCCCTAAACTGGTACACCGGGATTCGCACCAGCTTAAGTTTATTTGTTGTAGTACCAATTCAACGTAGGGGTGAAGGAAGGCAGGCAGAGGCAGTGGAGAAAAGCCCAAAATAAAGTGTGCATTCATTTGCATATTAAGTTTAATCTATCCGACTCAGTTTTTAAGATTAGTAGTAAATACATACATATTTCTACTTAAGTAAATAATGTTTGTTCCAATGAGTAATTAATGACTAAAAATGTAAGTGTTTTTAGTAAAGTCAGGAGTTTTCTAATTTATCTAAAATGTGTGGTTTAGAGCCTCTATTGTAGCCCGGCCACGAGAGTCAAGCAGAGGGGCCTTGAAGGTTTCGTATTATTATGATTTAGCTCTACTGTAATGGTTAAAAGTGATATGTTCTAATTCAATATGTACTTATATGTATGTAGGAAAAGGGCATGTCTCATTTACCTGGAGTGGATATTGTTGTTGTTGTGGTGGCTCCGATCATTCATCTTCAAGTTGGGCGACAGAGAACATCGGCGTTCCTTTTTTCTTTGATCCCTCTCCTCTTTCCAGCTCTTGGCTCTCTTCAAACAAGGACTCCGCTTCGGACTCGGAAGCGGGCTCAAACTCTGGGGACTCAGGCTATTCGGCGGAGTGAGCGAGTAGGGACTAAGGCTGTTTGGAGAAATTGAGGGAAGACAGAGATCAATATGCGGAGGCTGATTGAACACGGAGGAGTTTAACGAAGAATAAGAGACGCCGGCTGGACTCCCCGCCACAAGATTTGACACGGAACCAATGATGGTCTGCCGGTGCGGAGCCTGACCATGGTCATAGTCATTTAAGAGGAGCGGGTCGGCCGAAGAGGGAACTTCGGGAGTGGCGGCCGTGTGTGTGATGATGATCGGAGCAGGAACGAGAGAAGATGAGGGGCCAGGGATGGGAGTGGAAGAGGAAAGTTCTAAGGTCATTTTGGCCTCTTCTTGGAAATTCGCCTCTTCGTCGGCTCTTTCCCTCTCCTCGGCCTCCCGTTCCTTCTGTTCTCTCTCGAGTCTCTCCGCAGAGAACCCTTCGACGAGAATGGCGACGAGGAGATTGAAAAGTACGTAATTCCCAAAGGTCATGAGTGCCACGAAGTAGAGGGCTGCCCAAGGAGACGTCTTCTCCATCCCGTTGAACAGAACGATGTTCCAATCCTCTTGAGTCAAGATCTGGAAAAAGGAATCAATCCCTCCAACAATTTGCTTTTTTAACTTTTTTTTCGGGGTTAATCAATATTGTATTAGTCAAACTGTATATGCACATGCAAGCAGGCCTGAAAGACGACGCCTCAATATATTTTACAATATAAATTACTATGATCTAACTTGATAAGTTAAATCATCATTTTCAAAAATAATGTCAAACACATGCATAAGTATTCTCATATTGAAAAAGTGTAAATTATAATACTTTTATGTTCAAACTATGGAATTAAACTGTACAAACGTATAGATTTTTTCTACTATTGCTAGAATTGTAGATATTATGTACACACAATAATAACTGATTTGAAAATAATTTAGGGCACATTTCTTAAACAGATGTTTTTTCCCTAATAAATATATTACAAGTCAAAAATGAAATCCTTTTCTGCATTATTTCATATCTAATATGACACAATGACACTTCATTATCACACGCATATTTATACATTCTCTCTACAATATAAAAGAGAAAGCGCTTAAAATATACTAAGAAAATACACTAATTCATACGGGAACCATATATTGTAACAACTTGACATGTTGACTTTCCTGTTTTAAACATCCGATATATTTCTTCATGCCTTTAAGAACATTTGTCATACGTGAGCATGTCATAAACATAAAAATGTACTACGTACATGGTCTTATCTTAACTGTCTTTTACATTATTACATTTTAATTCTTTAGACATTACTAAGTTTTACAACTTTTAGGTTATTTGGACAATAGAAGTTATACAGAAGTAATCAGCTATATGCATGTAGGTCTGGAAAATATTTTAGTATTAGGTCTGAATTGAGTGTACATCTATTATAATATTTATGTGCAAACTGACGCAAAACATAGTTTATACATTTATGCATGGTAAGAACTATGTATAATTTAGGGTCGTCTTTCAGAAAGCCGAAGGTTGCAATGACCTGAAAAACACATATAGAAAGACCACCACCTGAAAAACTGAGAGAGAAGATAAAACAGCTCCACATGTTAAACGCCTCCCACCTGAAATACTCTCTCACCTGAAATGCAGCTCCACATGAGTGTATTAAAATTGCTCCGGCTGCATTGGCAACTTTCTGAAAGATTCGGGTCGCAACAGAAATCGTTGCAAAATTTTCCGCCGAAAATGATCATTCCAAGCAAACTGCCGCCAAACCACCAAACCAAATTTAAATATTAGGTGATCAAAATGTGCAATATTATATGATAAGGAAAAATGTGATAATTCTGCTCTTCTAAATTAAACTACCTAATAGTGTATTTAAATTTACTTTTTTTATAAACAACTAATCCACTAAAATGAATACTAATATGAATAAATGAATTAAAAATATTTTTCTAAATATTTTAAAGTTAATAATAAACACATTGTGCCTAAATGTGTTCTAATTGTCAGTATAAATAAAAGCGAAGTCTGTTGACAGAACCCTTTTGAAGTAACGTAGAAAGTTTTAATATAAAAAATAATTTTGAAAGTAAAGAAAGCTCTTTACTTAAGAGACTAATTTCCTTTAAGTAGAATACATACTTTATAAGTTCAGTTTTAGTTTCTTTTCAATTTAAGCATAGTTTCTTTCTTGTCAAGCCTCTCGAATATACTTTTAGTTACGAGTTCAAAGAGATTGAAAAGATTAAAAGGAATTTAGTGAATTAAAGCAAGCGGTTGAAAATGCAACACTCAAAGTAAATTGTAAATATGAGTTCACCCTTAAAATGCAATCTAAGAGTTTTCTAAATAATAAGTAAATAGTGTGAAAACTAATTAGTACATGTCAAGGTATCATTTCTTTCCGTACTCGTGGTATGTTTTGTGAGGTAATTAATCATGTCTCATTATCCTTTATGTTTATATATATATATAGGCCAAAAGTGTGTAAAGATTTATAAGCAGTGAGAGCATCATAACAAATTCAAATCATATATTGAACAGAGAAAACTGACAATCACAAAAGCACATCATCATCGTCATCCGCTCCCCGATCTACTCAACTTGTCAAGTCTTTCAGGTCTTTGCAATGAAAAGGTTACAGGAGAGAGTCCGAGACTCTTTCTTGCAACCTTCCTTTCAAGCTTAAGAGAGAGGAAAGTAAAAAAGGAAGGAATCAAAGGCTGAACCTGAAATACGGTCTTCAAGGTTGTGATATTGATGCGGACATGAAAGATACCAGAGGTTAAAATCAGTAAGAATTAATACATTTACAATTGGAGTAATAGTTTTCTTATTAAGGAATGTTGAGGCAATACCACAAGGGCCCATAAGAGACTATCAAAGTTTTTCCGCTCACAAACCACCTCATCACTAACTTTGTCCCGCACGCAGAACTTGCATCCGAATAAATTCATTCCCAGAATACTGTAAGATCACATGGCAATCAATGGACACGTCAAAGATAGATCATATAAGACTTGAAACACCGTCGTAATGTACATTTTGAGACATTTCACACATTCCCATTCAGGCATGCAGAGGAGATAGTACGTTGAACAACGTGGTACATTACATTTTACATGTAAAATAATATACTGATACAATAAATAGCCTTGTTGCTTCCTCGTTCACACTTTGTAATTGCGTGAGGTTCAGTTTTGGCAAGTCCTAATGAATTGAGAGTGAACTTTCTCTTGAACAACCTACAAGTGCATGCTTCTCGTATATTGCATAATAATGACTGCTACACTGTGTAACACAGTAGATAAGAGCCCATATTTATGTCAGGAAAGTGAATGGGTCTCAATTAATCTAAAATCTAAAAGTTTTGTGATTCTAACTCGTCAATCTTATTAGTCCTCGCAGTTGTTCTGTAATAAATCTTCCTAATGACATTCGTTCTTTAAAAGACTGTATATTTAATGAATTATGAGTTTATAAAGCTTTAACTCAATAAAGTTTCTGTTGAGTGTTATTCGTTAATTTAAAGTATTCTTTTTGATATGAAAAACATTTAAAAATCTTTGTAAATATTAATTTTTTAAATGAAAGACTTTAAAAACCCACAAAGTCTAATTTTTAAATTTAAAGGATATTTATATACAAAATTTGCAAAAAGAAACCAAATGAACGGAGAAGGTTTAAATGCTATGAAAACTTAATATTCACGTGTAAGGAATTGGAATGATTCAAATGTTTCGCCAAAAATAACAAATCAAAAAATTTTAATTTTAATTCTTGTTATTTTTTGGCAAAACATTGAATCATTCCAATTCCTTACACGTGAATATTAAGTTTTCATAGTATTTAAACCTTATCCGTTCATTTGGCTTCTTTTTGCAAAATTTTTATAAGGAATATTTAAAAGGAAATCAAAAATCATTTTTTTATTTTTATTAATTTTAAATCTACTTACTATTCATGATGGTCCATGTAATTTTCAATATTAATCACTACAATTTTTATGTAGGATGTTTGCAAAATTAGTAATTGATTACTAGCTGTAAATATTCATTGGATTGATTTAATAAAGTTATTAAACAACGGCAATAAAATTATTTAAATTTTACTCGTTCAGAAAATGCAAGTTAGTTTTTTGTGAGTTTCATTTGCATACATATTGAAAATTACATGTAATCTCAAATCTCATTTATGACTCATTTGTACGCTGAAAACTACATACTAAAAATGAACATCATCGCTAAAAACTACTCCTCTAACTGGTCTAACAATCTATATCCTCTGACCTAATTACTTAATTAAGAGAGAAAGGAAATTGAAAAACTCTTTTTACCTGAATATGAAAATAAAAAGGACAAGGAGGGCGAAGAACACGGCGACATTGTCCATTGTTTTGAGCATTACGACGAGCTGTCTCCGAAGATTTGGAAGAAATCTCACAAGTTTGAGTATTCTCAAAAGGCGAAAAGTCCTGAGAACTGATAAAGCGCCTCCACCGGATTGCACATTTCCACTCACAATACCCTGCACCAGTTCGACGCCCGAGAGGATGACAATGACGCCATCAAAGACATTGAAGCCATTACTTAAGTAGCCTACAAGTCCATAGGCCGTGACTTTGAGTAGCATCTCAATAAAGAAGATTCCGCTGAAAAGGAAATTGCTTATCTCCACAACTATCGTCAATTCTTCGGGCTGGAAAAAAATCAATCGGATATATGAGTCTCCCTTTCCCCCTTCATAAAATTTTTATTCTGAAGGACAAATAAATGTTAAAGGGACTTTACTCTCCATAAAATCCTTAAAAGAACCTCAAAGAGAGGCTAATGGAAATTCTCTGTAACCAACCTGTTCATGGTATTCTACTCCCATGGAAAGCGTATTGATCAGGATGGCGAAAAGGATCGACTTTTGAAAGTGTTTCGTCTCTACGAGTTCTTTCACGAACCGTCGAAAAGGGCTCATCTTGAGATTAGCCTGTTTGTTATTTGCAATCCACATGTCGCTCCCGCTCGAGGCCTTTCGAGCCCTTTTTTCCTTGCTTCTCTTGGGTGACCCCGAGGGCGTGGTGAGGGTCAGAATGGGCGCACTGAAAGAGAGTGGTTGACCCTTTCGGAGAGAGTTGCTGATCTCGCACCAGTCTGGAAGCCCTTTGAATTGAGCTCCTCCCAAAGCGACCTGCAATTCCCTCAAATTAAAAGGAAGCTGATGGAAAATCATTTTGGATTTCTCTCATGATGAGCCAATCTCACAGAAGTGCAGTTCACCTCATCTCATATCTCACATTGAAAATTTATGGAGGAGCCAAACGAGATTTTCTCGTCAGTCTCCTGAACAATTTATTCCAAGGGTTTTAAACCGGGGTAAAGGAGTCTTTAAGAAACCCTTAAGGCAATAATAGTGTACGCTCTCTTCTCAAATACTCTTTAATACCATGATGTAGTAATTGTATCAAATGCGAATTGGTAGTTCTAAAAGATTTAGTTTCCCTGAATTAAGCCTCAAAAAAATCAAGCCCGCGTGGCTAATAGCGTAAAAGGAGAGATTCGAGGGAGTAATGGACTGGTAAAAGTTTTATAGAGAAAGTTTAAACAAAGGCTGCGTCTCCCCGAGTACACCTTTCTCCAACTTTCGCTCGATTTCCCTCAAAGCATTCATTTGTTCCATTCGATGCCGGTTCTTATATCCTCACATAATTCGAGCCCTTCGGGACGTAAAACCATTACTATTTAAATAACTTAACCCACTCAGAATTAAGTAGTGAGCTCGAAATTCTACTTTACTTTATCCATTTAACGTAAAGAGAGCCCTATATTCTTTTTCTTCCCAATATTTATATAAAAGTACACCGTATGAGTAAACACATACGTACGAGTCGAGCCAATATAAGTTTTTGTTATGATTCTTATGAGCGAGTATTTGAAGTCCTATGTAATAAGTTCCAGGTAAAATAAGTGTGAGTATTTCTCTTCCCATTCCTGCATTTTATTTTAGGTCTGGACGAAACATTGATTTATTGCAATGGTGGGATATAAAGAATGGCTCGAGGCCTGACCTGTGGAAGAGCGTTAAGAGCTCCGCTGAGGGCGAGGAGCTGCGGACACGTAAGTCCACTTGGTCTCCTCGTCGACTCCTTCTCAAGTTTCATCAGTTCTTCTTGACGGTCGCCTCGAACGACGCCTAAATCAATTTGATTCTCTTCATTATTATCAGGTCTTCTCCGACGGAACGGCCATTGATTGCGCACTTTTCTTTTAGCCTTCCGCACCCAATGCCCGATGAGCCTGTAGAAAGGAGATACATTTATTTCCTTGGCCTCATGTGTCCTCAGCCCTCACCGCACAATGACCCATACATACAATACATGGAAGAATAAGGGCCTTCGATTTTTTATTTTATATATTAAATAAACTTTGGTATCAGTCTAATTGTTTCCTTCTTGAGCCCTTGCTGAACTCGATAAACCTTTATTCTTCGGCCTGAAGAACCATTGAAGGAGAGCGGCGGTGAGGGAGGAAATTGATTTTTATGAACATAAAAACATTAAGTGCCTACTTGACAATTTCAGAGTAACATGAAGCGTGTTCAATCGCCGTGAGAGTGGACGTAGAAGTGAATCGCGCTCTCTCGATCCTCATTCGCTCCAGTTCCCTCTTCTTCGTCTCCGAAAATTGAGTAGCTATTACAACGAGGCACAGGTTGATCATGAAAAATGATCCTATCTGTAAACAAGAAAAAAGGACAAATTGCATTCCCCTATTTTTCCAATTGATCTATGAAGAGACAATCATTGCCATTATCTCGAACCCGAGGTTCCATTAATCTTCCCCCATTCTTCCCTGAATAAATCACATTCAGTTATATTTCTCATTTGTATTTTGCTTTTGAGGAAATCAATTTCCTCAGCTCCCACTCATGCTCAAAAATAAATTTCACTCAAGTGCATTCCTCTTGCTCAAGAGGAAATTTTATAATTAAATTCGAGGTTCCTCTCTTTATTTTTGATGCATGAAATTCGAAGGAGCCGAGTGGAGACACAAGTCGCGATAAGAAAACTTAAGCAATAAATGCAAATGGCGAAAATTGTAGATAAATTCCAATAGGGGAAAGGACCCAGTTGGCTATATATATATGTATATTATATAGATTGGTTCATACAACAATGAGAAGAACGAAGTAGATCCAGTTCCAAAACGAATGAGCGTCTTGAATATAGTACATGATTTCCGTCCATCCTTCCAGGCTAATAACAAGGAAAATAGCGACCCAAGCGAGACCAATGTTGTCGAAAGAAATGGCTCCTTGGAACGGGTTTTTGTCCCCCGGTCGACAATCGGTGTAGTATTGATTCCAATTGACACACTCGCAATGATCATCAAAGATGACGGGAGTGTTGGGATGGTTCTGCTTAGCTGGTAGGTTGCAGTCAAATTGATCATTCGCGACCTCGCACTTGTAAGGCTTAAACCCTTCGCACAAATGCATCCCTGTAAAAATGAAGGTTCAATTATTGAATTATTTATTGGATGTCATTTAACTTTGTTCCATTCATTAGGTCGTTTGCCCAATTGAGCCCACTTCCCTTCCAACAATTCAACTATGAAAGTTTCCAAGATCGCTAAATACTATCTTAATCTCAAATATAGTCTGCCCTGCATATGGCCCTAATGGACCTCATATCCCACGAAAGACAAATTTAGTCAGGAAGATAAGGCGGAACTCGAAACTACATATGCACCATGTTAAAGGATTGTAATCCACCTAAGGAAAAGTTAATCTAGTCTCTCAGTCTCTTAATCCCGCTTCGTTTCCCCTGCCTTAAAAAGCTTTACTTCTCCGACATTATTTCTCCACTTCAAATAAATAAGATTTATGGTTCCGAGATGAAAGTGCGGAACTCATAGAGAGGTAAAATGCGAAATGAGAAGACCTTCAATAGCATCGTCGCCCCTATCTCATTACTATACACGTTATAGCTCCATTGTCATATAATATACCTCTACTCATAACTGTATAAAAGGAAATTGGAAGTGAAAGCCGGTTTTCTCATTTGTACTCAAACGGTCCTTATCTATTCGAGGCTGTCTGAGTGAAAGGCTCAGTATAGGGTATTCTATCATGCGCTTACTTATATAAACCTTCCGTGACAAGGAGGAGTTGAGAAAGAATAACAAAGGAAGGAAAACAAAAGCGCTACCTTGTTCGTCTCCTGCTCATATTAATTACGGTTTCAAACTGACTTCACTAATTTAGCTGTAAAAGACTAATTGACAGAATAGAAGACTGGCGCCGGAGCGACCCACACCTAGCTTTAGATATGGATAACTTTTAACTCTCCTGACTTAAAGAAAATTGTTCGAAACGGATGAGTTAAATCGTTGAACCCGCATCTGCGACAGAGACAGATGCAGCGGTTGGGAGATAAGAAGGTATTCAAGTTTTACTTTAAGCATCCCTTTCATGTCTCTTAATCTATGGAATACTCACTCCACCACGTGTCAGTGTATAATGCATATATCATAAAGAAAGCTCGAGTAAGAGTATATACTTCTGTAATTCCTCGACTTTCCTGGCCAGAAGAACTGGGCATGTGGTAGTAATTGGTTTGGGGGGAAAGTGGAAAGGAGGGAAACTGAGGATCTCCTTAAAGTTTGATCCTCCTCTTCCTCTTTATTCTCAAATTAAATATTAAGAGTTAGCCGAGAGTACAGGAACAAACTCCATTCCCGCACTTTCCTCTTTCTCAAAATGAACCAGTTTGTATTCTAGGTCAGGGTCTTTTTTATAGTCGCCAGCCCAGCCTGAAATTTCTCGAATATTATTGAGATTACAAGAGGGGCAAGAGGAATAAATTCCAAAGCTCCTTTAAACTTTACCAAGTCGAGAATATAAATTAGGAAAAATGCAATTTCCTCTCTTAAGCTTCTTCTCATCTTATTCGATGCGTAGGATGATTAAGACATCACGAAGCCATCAAAAACTTCCACGTTATTCAACGATTTTTAACCATATGTGCTCATTGCATATACATAGAAAGATTCAAGCTGGAATGTAATGCGCGATGTGCGAAAAATACAACATGAGTAGTTTTTCATTTACTTTGTATTTCCCTGCTCTTTCAGTTTAGTTAGAGATTTTCCAGGGCTTTTCTCTTCAATTTAAATTAACAAATTAAATTGTTAATGTACACAGAATGCATTGAAAAAGTCACTTACCATTATGCGTGGGTCTTGAGCAGATATACTCTTTTTCTATGATAAAATTTCGATAGTTCGGATGCACAGACCTTAAATACAAAAAACAAACACGGTTAAATTAATTTTTGAAATGATTCAATTGTTTTAATGTTAATATTTACATCTTCAATATAGTTGGACAAACAGAAAAATGGTACACGGAAGAAACGGTTTTTGGTCACAAACAAACACAGAGAGGGAAAAGATTATTTTCCACGTGAGCACTCAACTTCCCCCTTTCTCACTCGAAAGTCTCGGAGGGAAACAAATCTCACAGCGGTCATTAGATAGCGAATCGAACACTTTTTATTGACTGATTATTAAATTGACACTCTCAGGTCATGCAATTTGTGGACTAGGGTATAAAATATTCCACCGGTTATTTGGGGTCTTGATCCGCTTTTCCATGCCTTTAATAAACGGATGGACTGTTTGGATAGCATTGGACACGATGTTAATGGTTAAATTACAGATATGAAAACTAAACTTCTCCGCCCTTCTTTGTACAATGTTGTTGGTTAGTTAGTGTGTTTGAGCAGCAGTGATCTAAAAGTTATGTATAGATGATGAATGGTTTGAGTAAAGATTTTGTACAAAAGGTTAATTGATCAAAGGGAAAGTAAGGGGGTTGCAGCAGCAAATAGCGTAATCACACTTCTCAAACCAATTGGTATCATTGTTCTTACGCTATGTTCTTGGATCGGACGACGTAGGGTTTTGTATTATCTCTGACTCGATTTGAAGGATTCAAACCAATGATTCAATATCGACCGAGGGACGAAAAAAAATGCAGTTGAGATATCAAATACGCATTAGACATTCTGATGTGAGAATTCTAATTAATTAATCTTCCTACCTCTATATTTTATAGCATTATACAACTACATTTTAGCATTTCCTAAAATTTAATTTTTCATTTATCTACAGTTACATTAAAATATTATTTTAAATAAAATTCTTTATAGAGTAAAATACTAACATGTAAGTTGTGACGTTTTCCGGTAAATCCAAGAAACACCTCTGCCGTAAAATCCCGGCCCAAAGCTGAACACCAATTATTCCAAAAATGAAAAAAACGAAGAAGCAGAGTAGAAGAACATTTCCCAACATGGGCAATGTATCCAGGAGGAGCATCACAAGAATTCTCATACCTGTCGAAATAAACTGGATTAAATTGTACCTCGAAGCTAAATCCCTTTCACAACAGAATCCTTTTTTACTCTCTTTAATATGACATTTCTACTTTAATTTCACCTTATTTTTCAATAAACACAACCAAAATTGCAAAGTGTATAAATTCACATTCATAAATAAATGTATAATATTTTATCCAAATATATTTTTTTTTTAAATAAATAGAATCCTCAAATCAAAAAAGCTGTACAAAAATGTTCTCAGTAACATGAACGAGTAACTCATAAGAATTGTTGGGAATTGAAGTTTTTATAAAATGGAATCTATTAGAAAGTCGTTGGGTTGTAAAATTGAAATGACCACTACCAATTCAATTTAATAATATAGATTCTTTTCTAAATGGGAATCCTTTAGTCCGGCTGAAAGTTAGAAAACTTGTCGAGGAAATGTGAAATAAGTTGAGGTTGGTTTGAGTTTGAACATTTTGAAACTTGGTACTCAAAACATCAAAAGTTTCTTTTGAAATTCTCTTCGACCTACTTTTATTAGACAATCAACGAAACTCTAGCTTTTTTTATTATTCTATAATGGTGTTTATTTCAATGAAAAGGTGAACCTTTTAGCTTATTTAGTCTCATTGCCATCTTGTCCTATTACTACATATTGCAATAACCTTTGTAAACCTCAGCTAATCTAATAATTGAAACATGTTGTAATTTTCAGGGAAATTAACATTAGATCTGAAAATCAAAAACAACATTTACATATATACACTCTTCTAGTGTATAAACTTTTTGTTGGTTAATTGTTCATTAGTGTTTGGCTACACGGCTTTGAGATTGTTCTGAAAACTTACGAGTGGATTATCGGCCATTTATAACGCATATATACGAACACCTCTATGCATTTAAAATTAAAAGAGTGAAGGAGAAAAGCTAGCGCTCACTTGGGATCCGATTAATTGCCCTCAGCGGTCGCAGAACTCGAATGGTCCTAATTGCCGATAAATTTACATTCTCCACATTAGGGACGCAGTACTCTGCCAATCTGTGTGAAAGAAAATAAAAGGTAAAAGTTAAGTCATCATCATCATAAATCAATTTGTCA
The DNA here is from genome assembly GCA_009869795.1 of Neelides sp. FZ-2019. Taxonomy (NCBI): domain Eukaryota; kingdom Metazoa; phylum Arthropoda; class Collembola; order Neelipleona; family Neelidae; genus Neelides; species Neelides sp. FZ-2019. Next base: position 16,747 of record VJMY01000758.1, read on the forward strand.
GGATCGTGAATTCCTCAACTACTGGACAGATACGTGTTTTGCATAGGCGGCCTCGTAAATCCTCCCTCATCCTTCCACGAACACATTGAGGAAGTGACTTAAGGCTATATGTTGTAGTAATATGCATACATCTTCGATAGCCGAAAGCCTCCCCCTCAATCCTGCCCAACCTAATCATTGAATTCACCTCAGCCTTAGAGCCTCCATCTTCATCCAACTACTATCGATTTCCGCCTTGTTTTCTAACCCAAATCAAATTCCAAAAACGATCATTCACGTCGCATTTCATCTCTTACCCGGAAAATACGATGAAACAGTCAAGCCAATTCCATCGGTCTGCAAGGTACGCACTCGTCCCAAAGATCCCCATTGCGATCATTTTGATACACATTTCCACAGCAAAGAAAACGAAAATGCAGTCGTCCACGACCTAAAGGATTAATTGAATTCCAACAAATTAAATCCAAATACAATGGTTATCTTTATACAATTATAAATAAATTTACCTAACCTGAGCTGTAATTCCAAATAATTTTGAAATTCTAATGTAGGTATATCATATTTATAAAAAAGTATGAGAACATAAATAGTCAAAGTTAAACAAAATGTGAGAATTTAAAATAAGATAGAAACATTTAGAGAAAAAAGTTAGAAAGAAATGTTTGGAATAAGTACAGAATTTATTATTGGTTTATTCTCTCACGCGTTTGGGATGCGAGCAAAAGCAGTTTTGGCAATTATGTAATTGTTTGAGAATGTCTTATTCCGGTATATTTCTCGTTGAAATATGAAATATATTTTAAACAATACTTATGCCTATTATTCTTTCACCATCGTATCACAAAGAAGAGTGGCGAGGAGCCAAGAGACCTTGTATGTATCAAAAACATTAGACAATTTAGAGTTTGGGTTTCAGAGAGTTCATCTCTATTCTTTAGGTCGAACCCCAGTTTAAGTGGTGAATTCAGGATGGAGAAATGGAGAATTCTCTTGTGTCCTTTGATCATTTTGTATTTGCAGTATTAAGTAATACAAGGAACCGAATAAGTATTATAATCCCAGGTATAGCTTTATAGAGTAGTAATACGAGTAGGATCCAATGTGAGATTCTCAATAGTTTAACCTAAGCTAACTTATATTCTTCTAACTTATACAAACTTACTGGTAATTTATAAAAGGAAATCTATCAAATTCAAGTCATGAAGGTTCCGGAGACGTCCTTTTTGTCCATTTGTCATTCCTCATTTTTCCTCCTGATGTTGTGACATTTTAAAACATTCACATAATCTGGATGGATAACTTTGACCTATTTTCCTTCTTTGTCCTTCTAACTGAATGTATAAAGTGTAAGAGAGATGTTTACAGAGAATGTACATATGGCATTTTCTCCTAGCAAAGTTTGTGAAATTGTGTCGATTTAATTAAGTTTATTTTTATTATCAAAGGAAGTTTCAAAGAAAAGGAGCTAAGCTTCTTAAGACATTTCTTTATACGTATTAACGTGCCCCTTGTATTTAGGTGCCTATAAACTTTGATGCTTGGTCCAATTGTAAGTTTGCCCTTTTACTCTCTTCTGCGTCAATCCTGAGAGTTCTTATCATTAATTTTTAGGGATAGGAGTTTATTAGATTGCAATATCCTGGCAAGTTCATTGTAAAAAAATTAAGTGTTTTAAGTGTTTTGTGCTTTGAATTCAAATGTCCGGCATGAAAACATCTTAAAATGGTTTTACGTCAATGTTGTCCATTAGGTGTATAAACATTCATTGGATGTTTTTTTAATAGTAAGTACTTAATTATAAAGTATAATTGATGTTGCAATTAATGATGAAATGAGTAGAATTAAAGCATAATTTGATCATGAATAAGCTAATGATACTTTTGAATTTAAAGGAAGCGTTAGCAAATCTTTAAGATTATTTTCGTTTGCGCATTTCTTTCATCCATTCAGACTTAATTGCAACTTTGCAACATTCGTGAGTGCAAGAACTAATAATCAGGGGCAAATGTGAAAGATAAGAATGAAAAAGTTTTAAAAAGTACATTTGGGAATTTAACTTTTAAGACTTCTCATATTTTGAGCTTAGGTTTGGTTGAATATAAATATTCAAATTAAGTTTCAAATATAAAATTATTTTAATAATAACTTTTCCTTATAATCTTCGTGATAATATTTTAATACAATATTATGTCAAGTTCATATAAGATAATCGCATTTATGTATGACCTACTTTCTTTTCTAAAAAATAAGTTACTAAATTTAGAAAATGTTAAATATTAGATTATTTAATGGAATTCCTTGGTGAGTTTTATAAACAGTTTAGGAATACTAGTTAATTTTTTAAAATGCATTATTGAACTATCAAACGTTCTGAATGTTTAAACGTTGCTTTTTAATAATTTTAAATGTAAGCATGATACAAAAATATTAAACATATTTGAACAGTTTATGAATATTTCATGAAAAGTAAGGTTGATTAAAGGTTTAGAATTTAATATTGAATCTACAAAAAAGTTTACAAGAAACATTCTTCAAACGCCGTGGAATGAAGCAAAAAATAAAAAAGTAGTAAAATTGATAATGAGATAAATTCTAGCGCTGTAAAAGTCTTTTATCTCAGAGAATTTGTTCTAAACATAAAAGTGTTCACAACCCACTCTATTTTATTTTCCCCAAATTCATCAAAAGAAAGAAAATGAAGTACTAACCTGTAAAATTTTGCATCGCGTTGTTGAACATTTTTCATCGTCTTCGCAGGGTCTGTACATCCCCAGTGTGACGCAGTTGATGAGAATCACAATAATGCTGATCCTTTCAAACCATGTGCATTGGAGAGTTAAGGAAATTATATCAAATTTCGGTCATATTAATTTCTAGAACCCTTTTATTCACTTTTCACTCCATCATTCGGTATAATAGAATCTCGAGTACAATAGAAAGAAGTTTGAATGGGGATATAATGAAACCGTCTTTTCTATTACCTCCTCAAATTACCAATCTAATTTTCCTATCATCTTTTCAAACTCTATCTGCTCCTTCCAGAATTCACAATTGAAGAGGGCCAGTCAGTTTGAAAAAAACTCAAGCGAAGAATAATTCTATTAAGCTAATTTTATTTCATTGGTTTGCTCTGGAGTTAATGTTTGTTTTCTTAATGAACATAATTTGCTCTTTCTATATACATACATACATTTTGGCTATATACATAACATACACAGACCATTTCACCCATTTCTCCTATATATTTCAAAATTATCTCTCCAAACCCATGAACGTGAGAGAAATGACTATAGGGAATTTCCCTATGCCGTGAATCGATCAATTTATAAGCTTTAATTCCCTTCCTCTTAATGGTTGAAAGGGAGATGGGAAAATTAGGTAATCTTGCTCTAGAAGTACCTAATTTATTAACACGTATCTTTAGATCAGTAGTGAAGTTGTTAAGTTGGGTCTTGGTGAACCATTACAAGAGAATTAGGCCCAGGAAGATTTTCTCCTCTTCATCAGCCACTCGTTTTCTTCACCTCATTTCTCATTCGTCCAGAGGACTGAAAGTGTGTTCCTCTCACCTCTGGACTACATGCGGGAGCCCAAGTCCTCCTAATCTCAACCAGGGTTTTAATGAGTTATTTATTTTCATTTCCTTCTCACGTAAAGAATCGTGGCGGGATCCGTTTTAGTTTGTTATCCTTTTTGCTCTGCCACCTCCGCCCTACTTTTCGACTCCTACATCCTTCAGCTCCTTCAGAGACTTGTTATTAGTTATTAGGGATTTGCCCTAAGTAAGTATACATTTGTCCTTGCCGGATCGAAGAACATGTGTGCATTCCAGGACATCTCATGAGATTTGTAGGGAATAAATTCTGATAAGGTATACAAAAAGTGCTGAGGGTTTAATAGAAGTGTCAAAATTAAAACAAATAAATATTCAGAACTCGTAATTTAAAGTCGGCAGAGAGGCTCGCGTTTAAGATCAGCTCTCTCGATTTTATAGATTTCTATTAAATGGAGGTGGATGAGGCGAAGCAATTTCCCTTCTGAGGTGAACTTAAGTTGCAGATTTCAAGATAAACAAATGGAGAAAGGGAAGGAAGAAGGCGATGCTCTTATCTTGAGAAAACGACATAGAGAATTCCTATGTAAAAAACTCATCTTTATGAACTTGATCCAATTGTTTACTTTGGCTCCGGGAAGCTCAAACAGGAACTGTTAGTAATTATTATTCTTAAGCTTGCTTTTAGATCAATACCCTGCTCGATCCTCCTAAGCTTTTAGCCAGTATTCATCTTTCTTGCGCTATTAGCCTAAATATAATACACATACTATATGTGGATTCCACAAGCTCAGATATTCATTTTCATTATGAGCGGAGTTTCTGCATTATTCACGTCTGTTGAACCAGATTTACTAACTAACCAAACGATAAGATAAAATATTACGTCGCAACATCCATTTTTTCAATTATCTTTTCCATGCAAAATTCAAAATTGTAACCCGAAAGCCTATTATCTCTTTTATACTTAAAATAACGATCCAAAAAGAAAATTTAAAAAAAAATTTTCTTCCAATTTAGGTAAATTCATTCCTTCATTTTGAATTTAATTAGATTAGAATCTAGCTTTTATAAATTATTTCATATTTCTGAATACAAATTGTCAAATTAATATGAAAAGAGTAATTATTTTAAATTTCTGACTTTTTGACTTGTATTCTGTACTTACATATTTTGTCTCTTACAAGGTGTGAAATGTAAATCAATTGGAAAACAGAAAAATTTAAAATAAATATAAAATAGGCAGATAAAATTCACCTATCCTTGCGCATTGTCAATTTAGAATTAATGAAGTGTGTTATAATAAAGTTTAATAAAGACGAATCAAATTGCACCTCAATTCTACACCAACACATTCTTGTTCTTCCCCACCTGGACAAAATCACTATAAAATGGTCACGACAGACAATCGTTAATCATGTATGAGAAATTCTCTTTTGAAATATGAATGAAATTCCTGAGCCCATAAATTGCTCACGAAAGACCGAGCCTCAGAGCTCATATAAAATTCATACCTTTATCCTCGATTCCGTTCAATCTTCTTTGCAATATAATGGAATTTCATTTTTATTCCATTACTATACATTTACGTCTATTTGCTTCCCTCCATCTCTTTATGGGGGACCGGAACGGAGAGAGCATGCAAATTGATGTCGGTGATTTCCTGCCCTTGTTGCCACCGAACATACAATTCATGGAAATGCAGTCCTTTAATATTAATAATGACATGCCAAAATGAGTTGACAATGACCAGTTGTAGTCAGCCACGAACTTTCCATTATAAACATGAGAAGCAAGTGAAGAGCTGAAAAGACCGTTCATGTTGGAGAAAAGTCAAAAATTTGTTATTGCGAGTTCCGCCCTTGTCAATCTCAACTTTGGGGTTTCTTTTTCCATTTTTGGCTCATTTCCTTGAGAGGCTCCCTACGAGCTCGCTTCCGTGCCACAGGTAGTCTCACTCGTTGACATGCAGGGAAAGTTTGCATGATCTTTTATAATCAATTTCACCCTTTCTTTCATACTCGTTTACGTAGTGAATGAAAACATAAAACTCAAGATCTCATATTCCCAAGGGTCTCATATTTTACCATTCTTGGAGTAATTTGTAAACTCTATTTATGATACTATCTGAAATATCATACTCAGAATACGAAATGCGTTTTCAATGAATTACAAAATTATTAGGTTCAAAATTTCAAGAAAACAATCTTTAAGAATTTTTTCTTGAGAAACTATTAATTGATTTGCAAATATTTGATATTTACTGTGTTGAAGGGTAGAATTTGCGATATTATGAGCTCATAAATCTAATAAAATTGAATAAGAAATACTTTTTTTTTACAAATAGACTACACGACATACCTAGTTTTAATCTTCGGAGCAAACTATAAAATTTTGTTCCATACTAACCCAACGTGGTTTTATGAAAGACAGGCTGCAAATTCCAAAGTTTATTTAGCTATAAACTAAGATCAATAGTGAAAAGTTTTTTTATGATGCTTGATTCACGTCCCTCTATACAAACACTGTAGACGTTGCACACAAGCGAACAAAAGAGAAAGTTTTCTACAAAAATCTATGTAATACAAATTTCCAAAGACTTCCTTATACATAATTTTATAGCTATACATTCATGGTCATATCCATTTTTTATGGTAAACTAAATGAAGATATAAGTAAGTTTTTTTGTGTTCTAAATTAAGTTATTTTATTAAGTTTTTAATTTATTTTTAAAATTAATTTGAATTTTCGAGATAATTTTGTATAATATTTATGAATGATATGCTACCTAACCGCATGTATGTTTCTTGAATGTAAAATTTGAATATAAATTTTTAAGTATTAAGATATAGAGCAATGTAAAACAAAATAAGGATATCAAAAAATAGAAGTGACGAATAAAAAAAGTTATACTATGAGAAAAGGAAAAAAAGATAGAAATGAATTCTTATAATCATTCTTTATGTATTCCTGAGTAAATAATTAACTAATAACATTAAACACAACGGATAGTATTTAGAATATTAAAACTTCAAGTGAAAAGAAACTTCAAATTAAATGTTTACTGTGAGTGAGTTAGAAGACAAGGAAAAGAAACAAATTCAAGTTTTTTGTTCGATTAAAAATGTATGCGAAGAGGAATTGTCTGCAAAGTTGAAATTGGATTATGGAATATTATAGAACGCAAACTTACAAACAATAAAGCATGAATCATAATTACAATAGTAAATTTCCCCTCTTTAAAATAAAAAAAACTCAAATTTTTTATCCATGAATAAAAGATAAAACAATTCCTGAGCACAAAGCATTTAAAGACATAATAAAAATCAAAAAAAAATTGTAAAAATGTTCCTTGATTATTCAGTTTAGAATTTGCTATATAGAATAAAGCACATACTGCATCGTTGACTTTCTCTCAGTTAAAATCCATCATGTGTACTCCCTACCTATCGTTTATTCATACGCGAATTTTGAATATTTACAAAGGGTTTCACTGGAGAGGATTTAAATTCAAAATACAATCAAATGCTTTTCTCTTTCTATGTTGGAGTGGCATTATAATATGTCGAAGGATTTGTTTGTCCTAAAAGCTACCCTGCTCGACGGGGAAGAGATGTTTTTCTTGGGGAAGCTCCAGAGAGAACCTTCTCGTCCTCACCATACACTTTCTGCCTCTCATAGGCAAAGCTCAACTTTTCTTCCAAAAGAATCTACTTCCTCAAATGTAAATGTTAGCTCATGTTAATGTTCTCTCTGCTTTTACGTACACATCTCCGCTGTTCTCTTTGACTCACTTACAGTCAAGTCTCGTGTCTCCTTACTCATAAAATAAATTATTTTAACGTTCCCCCCAACATTTATTGACTCACCATGAGAGAAGAAAACATTCTCTTATAATTGATATCATTGCATAGCTTAAAACATTACTTTAAGTACCTATATAATATAAAGTGAAATAGATAATTAACATGAATAGTGAAAGTAAAATTTGTCTAGTTGAATTCATACATATTTACACTCTGGCTGAAAGTGAGTGGAGTGAGAAACGACTCAACTACAGGATTTTCCGTTCCTCTCACTTGTTCAACAAACTGATAAAAAATAAAAAGAGTCATTCCTGTTTTTTTCTCAAACTTCCAACACACTCTGCCGTTAATTACACTTTAAAGCCGATAATTGACATCCATGACTCGAGTTCGGCATCCGAAATAAGAGTCGTTACGTGCGGGCTTAATAATGTATTGGCATGACATAAGATAATGTAGCTCGCACATGGTTTTTCTATTAAATTATCTAAAGGAGTTCCGAATTTCATGAAATGCCTCGTCTCACCAGCAAGGAATGTTCTTCGCAAGAGGATGTTATAGAGGAAGCGGCCAGTGGCTGAGTAAGCAAATATTTTAATGTGTCTACTTCGGGTGTAATGATGAAGAAGGACGCAGCTGCCAATGGAAGAACTCCGAGTAAAAATATGAGACAGATATATGAAGAGCTAGGATGAGACAATAACTCTCACTCTAATACTTTAAGCTCATGATGAAGTCTCTTTGGACTTTTTGGGTTTGTTTTTCATACGGGGTAGATTAAAGCCCAGGAACGCTCCCCATTATAGCGTTCTTCTTATAGGCAAATGAATTTCCTCTCCTTGACTGACAGGGAGGAGAGCGAGACAAAAAATCAATTATTCATTCTGCTTTCTGCATAGTTGAGGACTTCAACCTGTAGGAAAATCAATATTCACTCACTCGACCTGGGTCTCTCCGCCAACCAGGTAGTTCTTAGCGTAAGTTCCCTTGATCGATATAGCATAGGTGAAGGCGGAGAAATCACGTCCACACAGCACGGGGTGACCGGACTCCCTCACCCAACACCTCTCTTTCACAAGATGTATATGCGATGTGGGTTGAGAGAGAATTGAAATCTGGATCAGAGCAATCAACTCACCCCTAATCTCTTTATGATGAAGGCCTCACATTTTCCCACACTCCTGGACTTTGACTTTTATGCTCTCACGATTGAGGAAAATACCCACATGTGTATTATGCACCTATCTACAGTTTCCCTTATCTTTATCTCCATCTCGTTCGGGGGTTCTGAGCAAAAATACTCGCCTCCTCATAAATGTGAGATTCATTTAAAATCGATACAAACGCATTTTCCTCCCATTATTCAACCAAATTCCCCATTTTATCCTCTAGAGAAGGGTCGAAATTAGAATAATCAAAAAGTTTCCAAATATCTCTACTCCGCACTTTTAGACTTCAAATCTCAGGAGTCGAGAGTTAAATTGACAGGAAGAAAGTCAAATATGGTTGAAATTGAAAACCTGGTTATCTTATCTTTATTATAGAACGGTAGAATCTTTGAAAGCGTTCTCAAATTGAAAGGAAAAGCATTCGGAATTAATTCGCCAATCTTTTACTTTTATAACAGAAAAACTGCTAAAAAACCTTTTTCTCTTTTAAGACCCTGAAAAAGCTATAAAAGCACATTATGCTCAACTTGAAGTGATGGACAAACATAGTATAGAATAATATATTTCACCGATTCTCCCTACCTTCTAATATTTTAATATTGAACCAAGCACACTCAGCATTGAAAGCAATAAAGTTGACGTCGTTAAAATACATAATGGAAGATGATACTGAATAAGTAATGATCCTATTAACCTAAAATAAGAAGATAATCTCTAGGCGTTCAATTAACCATTTCTTTGAAACTCAACATAATGCTTGTTTAAAGAAAATTATAGTACTACTTTTACCCAATATTCAATTATTGAAGTTGAACTTTTGAATATATTAGAATAAATCAATTTAAAACCCTTGTTCTTCTGTATTTGCGTAAAAAGGAAAATCGAATTTACGTACTCGGCCGAATTTTTTGCATTCTTTTCTAATCCATTATTGACGAAAACTAGTTCTTATTATTTTTATATAAGTATATAATATAGATTTCTTAACATACGTCTGAGGGTCTTGTAATTCATATAGTTTCACGCTATTTAATGTATTTATAAATGTTCATTTAAATACTCTGTATAATGGAGCGAGTCAACGACATTTCAATTGACGTTAAATACATTAAACAAAAAATGTTGTGTAACTGTCATTGCTCAATTATTTCACACTTTGTTCATGAACACTTCAATTGAGTCTGAATTAATGATTATAATTTGAGTAAAAAATTTATTTATTTTCTTACTTGCGTCATCTTATGGAAGGACCATTGACGCAACTTAACCGAAAGAAAAATGCGGTGAAGAATTTAAGAATACGATAAACAATACGAATCTAATGATAAATTACAAAAAGACAAAAGTCTTACCTACCCTTCAAATTTCAACCCCTTGAAAGCATAACATATCAATATGAAAATGACCGTTTCAAAATTTTGAATTGTAGAATAAAAAATTTTAAAAGTACTCTTTCACATTCTAAAATATCAAATATTTTGTGAATATTTTGTGAATTGATAAAAATTAACCCATTTTCTAAAAAATTAAGAATCAAGCCTAATTTAAAATAACTACATTTAATTAATTCATTAAATTAATATAAAACTCGTGTTTGAAAAGGATATGGATTTGTTATCATCCGAAGGCAGACGAAACGGAGCTTGTGGGTCTGAGGGAGGCATCGGATTGCCACAGCCTGAAATCCTGGAAAGGGTTGAACGTTCACTTCCTCTGCCACTTCCATGTCCAATTTTAGAATTTACTCTTCCTTATTTGGAGACAACATTGTCACTCTGGTCGTTTTTTCCTTCCAGAGGAATCTCACTCAAGTAATTTTTAAAAATACCTCCTCTCACTCACACGCAATTACAGATAACTCCACCGCACACACAAAGTCCAATCCCGGGCATGATGGGGCGAACAATGGGAAATCAGAATTCAAGAGATCCGCACTCCGAACATTACCGTTCCGAAGCCCATTGGAGAAAGTGAGACGTGATGAGATGGGGAGAACTGAGAAGAAATGAACTGAAATGAGCAGAGGAGTGAGATGGAATAATCACATTTCTGCTTATATGAGAGGCTCAAGAGGATGAGCTTCTCCCAATGACTCGTCTCTCGATGAGTATCCCCAAGATTACAGCGCCCTGGAAGGCTTTTCGAGACCGTTGAGTGGAGTCGGGCGGCATGACTCCGTCAGACCGGGAACATTCTGACTAGGAGACAGACAAGAGTCGGGAGCCCGAGTTATACCACTGAACATGTACCGTTCTCCCCACCTAAGAACAGAGCCACCCACATATACCTTTGGCCAGAGAAAACCGTTCCACTGCACTCTTTAAAATCTTTCAATGGCGAGAGTCTGCGCCCGTATGGACTTCCTTTCCGCTTTAGAACATCCTCGCTGCCACTAAACACACACACACTGACGCTTGAATTCCAATGCCATTCGATTCGCACTCAAACTGTCTAACAGAATTCTCACTCCCTCATCCCTCAACCAAAAATTCCAAGAAACCAGGGAGCGAATTAAGACATTTTTTATACTATTTGCTGCCGGATTTCACTCTTGCCACTTTTTTTATAATGACTAATGACATGAAATTTTAGGAAAACTTATTTTTAAAATGCTATCCTTATACGTTTTGCCAATGATGCCTAATACGCATAAATATGTATATTCACATGTGCACAAGAGAATTGTACAAAGATCCTTAACGTTTCCAACCATAAAAGCTTTAAATGTATTTATAAAGCACATTTAAAAAATTGTTTTACACTGACAATCTTAGGAGTTGAAAAGTATTGTTCTAATTGGGATTAAGAGATAATTAATGCAATGTTAATTTTTATATTTGTTAACTCCCTAGCTAACATAATTTACAAATAAAAATAATAACAAAAGAGTTAAAAGCTCTTTAGATTTTTCAATTAATTTTTAATATATTTAATCTTTAATTTTTTAAAGTTTGTCATCATCAATGCCTTGTAAAAAATGAGTCGAATGCGAAACAATAATAGCTGGCCAAACAATGCCATGACTTGTTCACCTTCGGGAAATGGAACAGTCGGCACAGTCCTCGAAAGAATGACCAATCGGCCTGAGTGCAGGCCTAACAGAGAACGTATGAAGGATGAATTGGCCACGCCGCTCTCGTCAGACCGAAATGCTCCTTTCTTTCCAGGCTACAGGCCATCTCCACAAAGGTCCGTGTTTTCCGAGAGCAAGCTAATAATTAATTAAGTGGTTCCGACTATTTGCTTTCCAGCAGTTCATGGAATTCACCCTTTTCTCCACCCTATCCTAATCACAATAATGTGACTGCTGCTGGGAAGAGGACCGCTTTCGATCATCCTGGCAATTTGAGTCCTGTAATTACCCGAGCTCAGGCCGCGATTGGAAAAACTCAATTCGAGAAGGTTCAGAACATGAACATTGGGAACCATGCCGGAGCACGTGGAAACGGAGCAATGTGGCCTACAATGGGGACGCCACAAGGTACGTCGCCCTTCCAATAAATGCAAATAGCCTAGGTTCGGGTCGAAGGGATATTTGTGTAATGTATACAAGAAAAATGAAATGAATTTGATTTTCCATCCTATTTCATTTTCTCTTCCGCCCCATTTCATATCTTTGGAATTTGGTTATTCCATAAATTTGCATCATATATGAAACTCCACAGTTCGAGACGAAGATTCGGAGAACAGAGCCAAGAAGGAGAGTTACCGCCGCGATCTGGAGAGGCAAATAGAGCAAACCAACAAGAGAAAGTCAGACGAGCGGCAAAAGGATCGGGAGAATTTTAACCATCCCCTCGGACCTCAGTACGCTTCTCCACTTCTTCAACCCTACAATCTTCCTCCGGTTGCCCCGAGACTCAAGCGCGTCCCGAACCCGCAAACCCTCTGTTCCCACGAACAACGTAAGATATTCCTAAAGATTGAGGGATCAAATAAATTTCCTCCTCTCTCAAATTCATTTTGGATGTAGAAACCCCCTACTTAACGAGGACTTTTACAAGTCATCGAGGATTTCAATTTCAAATTGAAAATAATAAAAGTAAATTATAGCTTCAAAAAATGCACCAGCCAGGGAAGAACCTCTCATATCTCCCACCGTAAATCCTCACTCCTCAATGAATCCCGGAGTCGGACAAAGCCAGCAACTGAAGAAGCGAGTAAGCCCCTGCTCGCCGTCTCTCATGAAGCCACCCATGAATAATAAAGGTTCGTTTGATCAGAGTGAAAGGAGGTTTTCACTCCTATTCACAAAATGACTCCAGGCGTTGAGCCTCCCTTTATTAAACTCGCTCACAATCTTTATACGTGTTTATGTCCTCCAGCACTCCACTGCAGCCCACAAAGGGGCCCAGGAATAGAAGGAGTAGAACAAGAGTATCATCCCTCAATTCCTTCTCACCATCACCGGCTTCAACCTCAAGGGTTTAGAGACTATCAAGGCGTTCAGGAAATCCCGAGTCCGTGGGATCAAAACGGTCAATGGGATGAAGTCGAAGGGAATCCCACGTGGAGCCAAGAACCTCTTGCGCCAGAACACAAATGGAATCAATCACCAGTGCAGTATCAACAACACCAGCAGCAGCATCATCAACAACCGCAAAAACCAAAGCAATATCAGCAAATGCACCAACCACAACAACTGCCACCACAACAGCAGGGACATGAGCCCTTGGTATTACCTCCAATTGAACCTTCTTTCAAGCAACCTCCACGTGGATATCATCCTGGCCTTTGGGGTCAATGCCAAGGGACGCTTCAACATCAAGAGTTCTTAGCCCCTTTGGATCCTCCGTTAAAGATTGAAGCACATGGGAATGTGAATCAGAGACAAGGAAATCCCCGGATTGAAAGTAAGCTAGAATGAGAGTTTTTTGTGTCATTTAAATTTAAATTATGTTAGATGGCGAGGGATTGGAGAGAATTGAAGAGGGCCACTCAAGGTCGTTTGTGGAAAATTGGGAAGAAAGGAGAGAGGAAATGAGTGTTGGTGATTCTCGTGAGAATCCTCTGGAAAGCGATCAGGGGTCTTTGAGAGAGAAGGAAAGGGATTCCGTGTGGAAGGATGAAAAAATCGATCCAGAGAAAGGTGAAAACGCGATAAAGCAGCACAGTTGGCAGGTATGAAAATGATATTCCTCCGTATATGAAACAAATGAGGACACATTTTCCCAATATTCCTCGCTCTTGAAAAAAAAATTCAATATTCTTTATCCACAAGCTCGAGAATTGAGAAGAAAAGGGATGGTGGGTCATTAAGAAAATTATCTCATAATTTCCTCTCGGATCCTCCTTTTCTTCTCCTTTAGGGCTGGCAAAGATTCTTAAAGAACTCCGCTCACGTTTTATTTCCGGTGATTGATGAGGCTGTTGATGTCGATCGTTAGTTTCGTTTAAAAAGAGAACATTATGTAGCCTTGATTGATCTCAGGAGTACCCACGTGAAAATTGAATAGGCGAGGGCTTAGGACATGACTATATTTCTTATATAAAGCTTATTTACCAGACTTCAGAAGAGCTCGAGGATTCAGAAGCGAAAAAGGCTGCTTGGAGAGAAGACCTTCGGAAGCAAATCATTGAGAAGCGGTTGAGGGACGAGAAGCGAAAGGAGCTCGAATGGAAGGAGGACCAACGGCTTGAATTGAAATTCAAAGAGTACCAAGAACGGTCGCGGAGGGAAAATGAAGAAGAAAATCAGAGGCGGCCGAAGGTGCGTCGCCAACTCCCATCATGCCCATAATTGATCCATTTTTATAAATAAAATAGGGAATTAGGCTCAATATAAAAGACCCGGCTTTGAATAAACCCAAGGAGGCAAAGAACCCAGCCGAGGAGATAACAAGGGTTCAAAAGAAGGGATGGCGAAATTTCTCCTTCCATTCAAAAGGAAAAGAGCGGAGATACGAGAAGACGAGCGAATCATTAGATGAAGACTACGAGAAAAACGGTACTGAATATAATAGGCTAATTTTTAATGACTATAGATCTTCAATGTACTTCTATGTAGCTCCGTTCTTTACACATAAGCAAATATTATCTAAATATTACCTGCATTTTTATTGAAGTAGTGAGAAGAATCATATTGAGATAAATATTTGCTTCAATATTTTAGATGAGATCGAGGAAACAAATTTTACAGCTTATCCTATCAAGTCTTCAAGTTCGGTCTCCTCAGAGGCGTTGATATTAAAAGAGAAGAAATTGAATAGCGAGACGAGTAAGATCTCCTTTGAACAAATATGCATACATCAAAAGCGTAGTAATATTTGGGCAGTGTATTATGAAATGAACTTTTTTTATTTTTTAAGTTGGTTGTGGGGATGGGCCGAAAACCAAGTTCGAAGGCGCCTTGGAAGCTTTAAATAAAATTCAGAGAGCCTTCGAACTTGAGGGCAAAAGGATGGAAAATCGACTTGGAAGAAAACTTGTAATACAAAATGGATCTGCGGAATGGAAATCTTGAAATTGAGAAAACAACTTCATCATTTTTCTTCAATGCATTCAATGCAATGCATTTTCTTCAATTCATTTCGACTAAAGCTTACTTTCTATCAAATCCTTACGAACCTACTCTAATATGCACAATTCAATAAGGCCTGAAAGTATAATAAATTATTGAATCGAATCCTTATACATTTTCATTACATTTTATTTTTCACCCATTATGGAATATTTATGGAAATTATGATTAATTGACAATTACATAATTATGCATATGAAGAGATATATTTTTATGAAACCATAATATAAAGATATATGTTTACTTAACTAATTAATTTGTAATAAATGAGTGCTTATTTTATTAATTAAATTTTTCTAAAAACTAAATTGTATAGTCAAAGAATAGAGTTATTTTTGACATTTTTGATCTCATAAAATTAAATAATAAAATTATATTTCAATGAATTCTAATACATTATTATTATTAAATGTTAGTGCAATATCAATGCAATATAATATTGCCATATATTACATTTATAATTTAGAGCAATTTAAATAGATTTTCCATAAAAATCGAGTGGCTTTTTGGCAAGTTTTTGGTAACGATTTTAGATGCAAGCAACATTGAGCAGATTGGAGGTGTACTACGAGATATTCAAGACTTACAATAGATGTCGAAGAGTCTGTGAATCTGCTCTATGCTAGTAATGCAATGTTAAAATGAAAATGTGGTTCGGCACTTTGGCAGGCCGCCTTCTCTTTGTGTGGAATGAGCGGGATTTCGCTCTGACTCTCAGGATACTCTGATAGTCAGAGTTCCTGACACGACACTGAAGATTCAGTGCACTGGAAAACCAGTGAGTTTCTTATTTCTATTTTACTTTTCTTCAGACTAATTTACTAACTTTAATTAAAAGTTCGCTTCATCTTCTCTTGGATTAAGGTAATTAATTATATATTTTAAATTAAAAAAAAATATTTTATTCCAACTCACCACAATTAATTCGCACAAATATAACAAGGGTATTTTATAACTTATAAAAACTATGTGCAATTAATAGATGTCCACTGGTTTCGATCAAAACGCTGTCTACACCTCTACTTATCAAGATGACGATGACGACAGAAATGAGAACGGAGACGTCTTGGACACTCAAGCTTTTAAAAAGACCTTCAAGGAATTTATTCGTCAATTCCAAGAAGGAAATTTTAATTACAAATACAGGTTCAAGCGAAATAACTTTACAATACGGGCGCAAAGAGTTTATCATAATATTGAAGCGTTTTTTAGTCAAATAACTAGTGCTGATCACGAATCTGAAGTCCGTTAAATTAAAATTAAGAAGTTACAGTTAATTAAAGTTAAAATTAGTTGAAGAAAAGTAAAATAGAAATAAGAAACTCACTGGTTTTCCAGTGCACTGAATCTTCAGTGTCGTGTCAGGAACTCTGACTATCAGAGTATCCTGAGAGTCAGAGCGAAATCCCGCTCAT
>VJMY01000759.1:0-33206 GCA_009869795.1 Neelides sp. FZ-2019
GATTGATTACAATCACGTTGTCGGTTGTTTAAATAAATAATTTGACCACGAAGTCGGTCATTTAATGAAATGTTTATTATTAGCTGATGCGGAAATAGGAGAGTTTGAAAGCGATATAGAAGAGGAGGAACTTAAAAAGATCTTACAATCAAATATGCCTGAGGAGGATTATGGAGAGCAATTATCAGAGGATATTGCGAAGACATTTGGGAGAATGAAAGAGGTGGGAAAGAAGTTAATGGAAAAGCTGAATGATCAGTACAAGACTCCAAGCAATTGCAAATTAATTGGAGTGCCGAAAGTGAATCCACCAGTCTGGACAAAACTTCCGCAAGGAGTAAAGGCAGGCGATGTTGCATTGCAAACGATTGAACAAGGAATGTCGAAAGCTTTAATTGTCAATGCGAGAATGGCAGAATTGATCATGAAAAGCGATGGAATGCCCAAAGATGTACGTGCGAATCTGTTAAGGATGGTGACAGACTCATCGTCATTCATTGGAATGTCAATGCGAGATGTGGACAATAAACGTAAGGCGCAAATAAGACCAGCAATGACTGCAGAATCACAGAGCATTTGCTCTATCCAGAATCCAGTGACCGAATTCCTGTTCGGAAGTGAGGAAGATCTCGACAAGGGACTTAAGTTGTCAAGGACAACGTGTAAGATGGTCAAGCCCTCCACTTATGTACATAAGGGAGCGTTTAAGAAACCTTACCAGCGTTCGCAAGTTCATCAAGGACATCAAACACAAAATTTAAACTTCCGAGGAGCTCCTCGGTTCATCAGAGGGGCTCATCAGACACATCGACCACAATTTCAATCAAAGAGCCCGAGGAATTAAATGTGAGTATTGTAGCGGGTAGATTAAGTAATTTTGTAGATAAGTGGCGTTTGTATACAGATGATTTGAATATACTACAGACGGTTTCAGGTTTTGTAATACCATTTGAAAATATTCCAATCCAATCTAATTATTTATATAAAAAGAAGCGCTTTAACTCCCAAGAGGTCGTTGAGATAGAAAGGCTTATAAAATTGAAAGCTATCGTGGAAGTTGAATACGAAGAGTCTCAGTATTTGTCAGAAGTATTTTTTCTTCCAAAACCAGATGGAACTTTGAGGATGATTTTCAATTTAAAAGATTTAAATTCATTTATTATCAATTCTCATTTTAAAATGGAGGATTATAGAAGTGTTTGTAATTTGATGAGGAAAGATTGTTATTTTTGCAAGATTGATCTTAAGGATGCGTACCATTTAATTCCGATTGAGACTAATTACAGAAAATATTTGCGATTTAGTTTCAATGATAAAATTTATCAATTTAACTGTTTACCATTTGGATTATCAGTGGCTCCAAGATTGTTTACAAAACTTATGAAAGTACCGTTAAGTGTATTGAGAATGGAAGGTTTTGTGTCAGTTTGTTATATTGACGATATTTTAGTAATTGGGTATACTAGGGATGAATGTATGGACAATATAAGACGTACACTGGAATTATTTACACAATTGGGTTTAGTTATAAATTATAGTAAGTCGGTCCTCCACCCCGAAAAGGTAATTGAATATTTAGGATTCATATTTGATTCAATTAAGTTGCGTTTGTCATTGCCAGAGAGAAAGATGGTGGAACTGAAGAGAAAATGCAAGGAAGCAAGAAGATGGAAAAGTGTAAAAATTCAAGAGGTAGCTTGTTTACAAGGTTACTTAATATCTGTTTCTCCTGCACTGGAATATTCCTCTGTTTATACTAGGAAAATTGCTATTGAGCTAAACGATTTCCTTCAGAAGTCAAATTACAATTATGAATGTATGATGTATTTAAGTAGTGAAGCAAAGAATGACTTGAGTTGGTTCATAGAACATGCCAAAGACTTTAGAGCAATTAAAAGAGATGAATATGAAGTTTGTATAACTTCTGATGCATCGTTGACGGGTTGGGGAGCAGAGTGTAATGGAATCACAACAAGAGGATTCTGGCCTAAAGAGATGAAATATAATATTAATACACTGGAATTGTTGGCCATTGAGAATAGTTTACTTACCTTTGTTAAGTCAAGTCTTAAAAATGTACTTATTAAGTCTGATAATATGACAGCAATAGCATATATTAACAGGTTCGGAGGTTGTAAATCAGGTATTCGTAATAAAATTGCAAAGAGAATTTGGCAGTATTGCGAAACTAATAAGTTATGGTTATTTGCTACACATATTCCAGGAAAACTTAATACTATGGCAGATAGTGAGTCCAGGAGAAGGATAGATGATTCGGATTGGAAGTTAGATACTAGAGTTTTTAAGCAAGTATGCGAAACATTCTATTATCCGGACATAGATTTATTTGCTTCTCAGTTTACTACGCAAACACCTACGTTTGTTTCATGGTTACCGGATCCGTATTCTGTGTGGGTCGATGCATTTACCATGAGTTGGAAGGACTTAAAGGCCTATGCTTTTCCCCCATTTATTCTTATTTCGAGAGTTCTCAAAAAAGTAATAACCGATGAGGCCGAGTTAATTCTAATAGTTCCCGATTGGAAAACTCAAATATGGTATCCTCTATTTAAGAAATTGTGTGTATCAAATATAAAAGGATTTGACCCGAATAAAGAACTTATTGTCTCTCCATATTTGAATGAACCTCACCCTAATTATGTTTCTCTTAGGTTGGTTGCAGCGGTAGTATCAGGAAGGCTTACAAAGAATTAAAGCTGAGCAAAGAGGTTATTGAAATTCTACTAGCCTCGTGTACAAAATCTACATGGAACCAATATTATACTTATATTAAAAAGTGGCAGACTTTCAGTTTAAATAGGTGTGTTAATATTAATTTAATTTTGTCATTTTTTGCAAAATTGTATAAAGAAGGCGTAGGATACAGTTCTATTAATACTGCAAGATCAGCTTTATCATTAACCCTTCCAAAAATTGATAATCAAGATATAGGTAAACATCAACTAGTAATTAGATTTATGAAGGGGATCTACAGATTGAAACCATCGTTGCCTAAATATGATTTTGTCTGGGATCCTTCGGTAGTTTTAGATACGTTGATGAGTTGGGGTAATAATAGTGATTTATCCTTAAAATATTTATCTTTAAAATTAATTTCCTTGTTAGCATTAATTACGGGGCAAAGAGTCCAAACTCTCTCTTTAATTAAGATATCTAATATAAAATTTGATGTTGACTTTGTTCAAATATGTCCCATATAGGATTAAGACTTCAAATTGTGGAAGATCACAACCTTGTTTATACCTCCCACCTTATGAAAACAAATTAATTTGTGTTGTAGAATGTTTAGTTAAATATATTGAAGCAACCAAGAAAACAAGATTGACTGATAACTTGTTTGTGAGTTATGTTTGTGGCAAAAGAGCAGTGTCAAGAGAGAGTTTGAGTAGATGGCTAAGCGAGGTATTATTATTATCTAAGGTTGATACTTCTGTATTTAAGTCTCATAGTTATCGGCATGCTTCTAATTCCAAAGCCAATCGACAAGGGGTTAACATTGATTTAATATTGGCTAATGCGGGTTGGTCAAAGAGATCAAGTACATTTGCAAGATTTTATAATCGGCCGTTGGACAAAAGAGCTATGTTTGCTAATTCTGTATTAAATAAATGATTACAGTATAACTCACTCCTCCATGTGCTAAAATCGTATTCTTTAAACATCTACATTCGTAAATGAGGACTAGGACAGTAGGTGGAGAAGTTTAATGGGAGATTAAACGAACCTAGTAAGGTGAAGTTTGATCGTAATTAAACGATCCACCGAATGTCCGACGTCCTCATGTCCCTCCAGCCCAACCCCCATGTTACGATTTAAGCATCTTTGAACGTCTCTAAGGCATGGGTTCTAGGGGGCGCTACGACCATACTACCTATCTTTCACCTTCTTGACTTTGAATACATGGACAGCTCCTCCTTCGGGAGGATACAACTACATTCGTAAATGAGGACAGTCGGACATTCGGTGGATCGTTTAATTACGATCAAACTTCACCTTACTAGGTTCGTTTAATCTCCCATTAAACATTTTCGTTATTGGTAACATTATTGGTAGTGATGTTCAATTTACAACAATAAAAATTCTCGGTATAATTCTCCAGAGTGACTAATAATTAAGATCCTCTCATTTCTTGTTAAATATATTTTTTGAAAGTCGATTGTTTGATTTTAAAATGGGAGAAATGTATCATTGATGAATTCGAGATATTTCGATATGTTAGATTTAAATGCTTTGAAAATTCTTAACTTGCAACCCTATAAAATTGTCATCCATTCCTAGTTAGCCACGTTGAAAATTCATTTTATAATTAAGATCGTTAAGTTTAGCTTTATGGAACTAACAATTAAACGTAGCTTCTCAAGTTTGTCGAAATAACGATGAGAAATATGACTTTTCTTTTCTGATAAATATGATATGCAATGCAAATGCAATATATACTAAATTATTATATAGTATTAAATTATGTTTAACAAATGTATTATTAATAGCTATTTAATATTCAATTAGAATTTCCAATTTATCATTAATTCATCATTTTAGCGTCAACAGAATAAGTTAGATAGGTATAAGTTGAATCGGAATATAAAACATAACATTAGTAAAGATTCAAAGACAATTAGAATCCATATTAATGAATAGATAATTAATTTATTGATCAACAACAGGAAAGCAAAGAAGCTTTTCACTTTCCGTCACGTTGAATTCCTTCAGCGTGTCCCAGTAATTGTCAATACAGAAGGCTTTGGAGTCCCATACCAACTTGCACTTTTCAAACTTATCTCCACTTTTTCGTTTTCTCCTTCTAATAATCATTCAATTGAAATTAATCTTTTGTCCCATTTATAAATCACTCTATTTACAATGATTAAGCATTTGCTTTTATATCAGTATATATTAATATTATAGGGTAGGGTAGGTAATTTATCCTGCATTTATAGGAAATTGAACTGAACATGATTGGAGAATGAAAGCTTTGAATAGCAGAGATACATATGTCTTGCATTCAATATTGAATGTGCGTGAACATCGAATGATACCTTTTTGTCTCGGGTTTCTTTGTTTTGATATGGCTTTCCTCAGGGTCAGATTGAGACGTATTTCCCATTTTAATTTCATTTTGATTATTCTTGACCTTTTCTCTGAGCTGACCTAAATATCTTTCAAGTGATTCATCAGACTCTTTTTCTGATCCTTAATTTTCAAAGAATTGCTTTAATAATTTATTTTAATTTTAATGATCAAATCCATTAATTTCATTTTTGCTTACTATTAGTAGGCAAATCTTCTATTTCTTCATCTTTCAGGAAGTAAGCAAACATAAGGATTAAGGATCAATAAAAAATTAAGTATCAGTATTTTCATTATACATAAACTATTGTTATTTATATGCGTACATATTAAATGTATATAAAAGATAAGTTAGTAGACTCACTGTCTTTCAATTTATTCAAATATTGAAGTTTCTGGATGAAACTTAATGTGGTTTGTTCAACATTTACAGGTGTTGTCAATTTCTTGGCTTCTTTCCCATACTTTTTCCTTGCACAATTAGGACGGCAAAAGGTCAACGGGATTGGAATCACTTTTGAAGAATCTGAATAAAACTTACAGTCATTTTACATCTTTATTAAAGACATTTATATAATAACAATTGTGTAAGATTTATATGTTTTATATAAATATTTATTAGATTACGATAATATGTATCAAGAAACGAAGAGTACGTGTCATAGCCAATATTATAGGGATTCGAGCATTTCTTGACTTCTCCGAACCTCGAGGGTTTAATGACGCTGTTCCAAATTTGCACTTTGTACTTGGACAGCCCTTCATCTTGCTCCAACTGTCCAAAGCATTGTTTGGCTTCTTGGGCTTCAAAGGAACTTGTGGGATCTGGATTGATAGCGATGATCACTGGATATGTGAAATTGAGTTTCTCCGTCCATTGCCCATAAGAAGGAATTTCATGAAAAACTGTCATAGTTCTTGGGGCGACGTAAGCTTTCGAAGCAAATGCATTTTCTGGATCTCCAATGAACTTGAAAGAACTCACCTTAATTGATAAAAATGAATTAAATAATAATATAACAATTTGCCATTAAAATTAAAATATTTAACTTTTAATTATGTTGAAATAAAGACTGACATTGAATTTCATAGAATAGCAGTTATTTGTTCCAGCTCCAACGAGGACATAAGGAGATCCATCACAAACGTTACTGTTCACTATCCACCTATTGTGAACAAGATTCAAAAATCATCAACTTTTATGAATATGGATTTTTATAATAAAAAATAAGTTTGGATTACACGCCGTAAAGACAAACGCAATTAGGGAAAAACGGTTTTTTCGTGACGACGCCATTGGAGCAATCAACGCGAGGTTCAATATCGTAATTTCCGTATTCGCCACAAGCTCTCAACCACCCATGAGTTTCGCTTAAATCTTGATCGTCAAAATGCTCTTCCTTACATTTAATGCAATTTAATAATATTAATATGACTGAAATAATTAATATTAATTTTTTACTCCCCATCATCATAAAGGATGATTAAGAGGAGGATTTACAAACATTTAAAATTGCAACAAATATTAAATTGTTTTTATTATTGTCAGTTAATATTTTGAAATATATAATGTGAAAGGTTAATGTTTCAAATAAATGAGTCACTTCTTGGAATAAATATTTATTCTTTACCAATAACACTTGTTTTGCCAAGTTTCAATCGTGCTATTAAACTTAAAACCATTCAACTTAATTTTCTCAAAAAGTTTCATTTTATCATTAGCAGAGATGAATTTATTTTTAGACAGCAATGCCCAATTTGTTGAATGATTTGGTCGACAGAAAACGACAATGGCCCAAGATCTTGAAAGACTTTTGTCAATGTCAATTAAGAAAAATATCGTTGTTTTATCTAAAAACGCAAACTTTAGCAATTGTGAATATATATTTTTTTATTAAAAGTAAATCTTTACGTTTAATAAAGAATTGAAGATCATGATCATGATTTTACTTTTAAAAACTGCATTTTTATTACATGTCCAAACTCCATATTTTGAGTAATAAGCTAAATTTTCACAATGAATTTCAAGCTGTTTCTTTCTTGAATAATCTTTTGTTGTAAGTGTGACTTTTCCATATTCATATATTAAATTGATTTTAGCACAGGTTTTCCAATATGAAGGTTTTTTAAAATTTTTTCCTAATTTGGCTTTATTAGTTATTTGTAGCCAGAAGGTTTCTGAGTACAGAACGTGCCAATCTCCTGTAATCTGTAAAATTGTTTAAAAAGGGGTATACTGTAATTAAAAAATTAATGTTGATTATTTTCCAATAAGAAATACATTACTTTAACATTGTGAAGATTTAACGGTGAAATTAATGGGCATGAAGGAGTAAAGTCAATGTTATTGTTCCATACTGCTTGAGAATCCTCTTGAAACCTTGGTCGTGTAGTGGAAGTGGATATTAAAGATGGAGATTTGGCAAATCTATTAACTTTAGATTGAATCGAAAAAAATTGATTAAATTGGAAGAATAAAAATATTATGGATGACTTTGTTGTTCTCATTGCTAATTAATTGTAAGTGCAATTCATAAAGCAATGTGGTGAATTTAAAAACACATTTTTCTTGCATGATAATGTTAACTAATAATAAATGATTTTAATATACTATTTAAAATATTACTTTATAGCTATTATATGACAAAATACGTTACTACATTATTAATTGTGTATGTTTTATCGTTTACATTGCTCGTTTTTAATATAACTGTAAATGCATGCAGAAAGGTCAATGATTCCTTATAAGATTAAACTTTTAATGATGAATATGAAATTGCAATGAGGGGTTATTTTGGAAAATTAGCTAACCCAATAAATTAAAATCCCATTAGCTAATAAATCACTACAAAATAATTCGTTTATTACAAAGAATACAAAGCCAAAACATTCATTCCATTTTCCATGCCATGAGAGTGAAGCCAATAAAGCCAATAATATGATTAATATGAAACATCTAATCGCGGTTTTCGTATCAAAGTTTTTTAATTCAAGATCAAAAATTTGTTTAATAAGAGTTGGGACGCGAGCGACACGACGTTAGGAGCTCATAAAAGTGTGTATGTGCTCAACGGTATACTAAAGTGTTGAGATGATCTGTGTCTGAAAGGTGAGTAGAAGTGTAAGTTTAATTGTTTGTGGTCGTTGATCGTCGCGACTTGAACTTCCTTCATCAGACGAGTTTAACCAGATTGTCTATAGATGAAAGGGAATTGATCGAACTTTGAGATAATTATTACCTCAAGGGTTACCGATCCCTCTCATATTCATATCCACACTTATTCTTTATTCCTTTATAAAATACAAAAAAGCTCTCTATGTTTTGACCAAGTAGCATATTCTTTAATATTACATTAAATATAAAATTATTTACCTTAGCTAATTAAATATAACTAAAAGAAAGTCGAACTCAAATTGGGTTAAGAAATGCGGGTATTAGAATCATCCCTCTTTTCCCTCTTATTATTTGCCATTGTAGAAGTGAAGTGCAAAGATTTCTTCTTCACGCCTCTCCTCGAGAAAGAGGAATTTGAACGCGGAAGGAATTCCTCTTCTAACGATTTTCCAGAATTTCAATCTCACTCGGGATTCTTCACTCCACAGTTACCCGGACCAAAAGCTCATGTTTTTTCATGGCTTTTTAAATCCACGGTATTCGCCATACAATATTTTTACACTAATATTTACCTTTTACAAATGCCATTTTCGTCTACATAATTTAAAAAACAAACATTTTGTTTAAAATTTGGACAGAACGAGGAGAATCCTTTGATCGTTTGGCTTGTTGGAGGCGACGGCCGTAATGGACTCTGGACAAGTTTCCTTGATGAATTTGGATACCCGGATCCTCAAGGAGATTTTTCTCTCCTCTCAGCCCATTCATTCTTATTCTTACATGTACCAATTGGAGCTGG
Source organism: Neelides sp. FZ-2019 (assembly GCA_009869795.1). NCBI lineage: Eukaryota > Metazoa > Arthropoda > Collembola > Neelipleona > Neelidae > Neelides > Neelides sp. FZ-2019. Next base: position 9,003 of record VJMY01000759.1, read on the forward strand.
TAATTCACTTTTATTACATAAATAATATTACACGGATGAAATCATGTAACAAATTAGGTAAAATATCAGAAATCGGGTCTGATCTTTAATTATTCTTAAATGACTTATAACAGGACTGAGCTACTATGAAGATGCTCCGCCGGCCAAAGATCAAAATGACTCTGGACATGTCGGAGTCGTTGTTATTGACACGCTGACCCAATTCATCAATTTCTTCCCAGAATTTAAAGATAAGGAAATCTTTCTTGGAGGATTAGGATATGCCGGTATGTTCAATTGCTTAGGACGAGAAAGATCAATCTACCTAAAGTTATTTATGTATGTATGTATAAATGTGAATCTAATCATTGAATTATTTGAGTAGCTAAATATGCCATTCGGACTGGGAGCATCATTGAAGACTTGAACGATTCTGGCCATGAAGTTAATTTCCCATTTACGGGGCTCATCATAGGAAATCCATTTTTGGACCCAGCGGTTCAATTGAGAAAATGGGAGTATTTTGATCATCTCGGTTTACTCGGGAAATCACAATATGACTATTTGGCCGAAGAAGGAGTCACGGTTGGCGGTTTTGTCAATGAAGACGTCCAAGAGTTTTCAAGAGGAGTGAGTCAATTCCCCTCTTGAATTCAAATTAAAACTAATGGTCCTTTTCTATTCCGTTCATAGTGGGATCAACTCGAGAATCTTTTGGCCTTCTACTCCAGAACCAACAACTTTGTGAATTTCCTCCAACCAAATATCCCTGCCTATTCTCAGAACGCGAACAGGACGCTTGAGAAATACAAAAATGTCACGCACGCTTCGAGCGCTTATGGAAACTACTCAAACGAGGATTTTAAAAATCACTTTGCCCTTGACGTGGCCAAAGGAATCAAAGTTGAATTGGGCGCATTGGCGGAAAAGGGAGTTAAAATTCTGATCATGTCCGGTCAGTTGGATCTCATTTACCCCCATGGGCTGGTCAAAGAATCCCTTGAAGGAATCATTCTTCCAAAAGACGGCGGCGAGGATTTCAAAAGACGACACGATTGGGTTGATGGGCCAGGCTATGCTAAAGCCAATTTAGGCTTCGTCAACCGGTGGAAAAATCTACTTTATGTTTTCATCCGCGGGGCTGGCCATTGCCCGGCTGTGGAGAAACGCGAGGAAACTCTCAATTTAATTAAGACATTTACAAGAGAAAATACTGAAAGGGCTTTGGACATTTTGGCTCATTTTGATGGTGAAAATTTAGTTTATTTTTTAAAATTATGAATTGAACATGAATTGTACTATTGTTATATAGTGTATATAATAAAGCATTTAACAAGGCGTAAATAATTTAAAATAATTACTTTTTGTTTAACAATTGATTGTTAATTGACTGATAAATATAGTAATTAGTAAATTTAATTGGTTAAAATATAATTAAATTGATACTTGGATTAAGGGAATCGAGCAGAACGAGACAAAATTCGATTGAGATCCTCACTCAATTATACCACAATGACGCGGACGACGACAAGTACGAAGTTGATGAACGAAGGAGCGAACGACCCGAGGGAAAATTCCCTTAAAGGCTTCTTCACCGACTTCGACTACAAGTACTTTGAGGAAAAGGAGAAGAAATTCTTAGGCCCGTTGACTTCGAAAAAGAAAATGAATGAGCGAGCCATAAGGAAATTATATGTTTTGGAAGTGCGAGGACTTCCAAGAGACACAACTCAAATGGAATTTCAGGTCTCATTTCCCTATTCACTCACAATTTACTCACCTAATTAAGCAATTACTAATGTTTCATATTTCAAATAATAATGTAAATGTTCAAACACCAATTGTTATGATTAAAATCACCAGTATTCTTTCTTCAAAATACAGTTTCTGTTTTCGCGCTTTGGAAGATTATTCAGCCAGAAGATGAGGAATAGGGAGATTTGGGAAGTGACGTTCCTCAACTTTGATGTTGCAATGGCCACAAGGGATTTCTTCGATGGAATCAAATACAAAAACCACGAGATTTCCATTTTGCTCAGAGAAGAGATTGAAAGTATAATCAAATAATTTAACATAATAATACCCGAATTTTCTAATTCAATCAAGGTTTTTTCAGGGAAAATTGGGAATGGGACTAAAAGGATAAAGAAGCTTAATTCTATTTAAAATCGTCAAATTCTCTCCAATACTATTTTTTAAATCATTTTTATTCAACATTAATAAAAATATGAAAAATACATTTCGATATTTTAAAGTTGGTTAGAAATAAAGCTTCTGAATATAATACTTCAAATTATTGATAAAAAAGACTATCATGATTGAACAAACAATTTCTGTAAAAATAATTATATTAAGTTTTAAGTATCTTACAATTAGAGGAGCATTATAAGGCTTAAATCAGAAATTTAAAAATTATTAGTTCTGCATTCCAATATTAAAACATTGTAAAAATTTCAAAAATTAAAACATGCATGGGCTAATCCGAGTGTCTCAATTGTGACTCAATTGTCGGTAAAATAATATTATTAATTCTTTAAATAAATGGTAAAGTAATACTGTTCTAAAGCTTAGCTCAATACCTAATGTACTCACAATGACTTTCACTCAAAATCATTTAAAATAATCATAAAAAACGAGTGTCATTTGGATAAAAGGTATTGAATTCCTAAAAAACAAATTGGTTTTGAATTAAAACAAACTTAAAATAAGCTTCATTCTAAAAGCATCCACTAAATATAACAAAAACAAAAGTATCACTAACCATATAAATATAATGCTTCTTAAAATGATAAGTAAATCTTACATAAAAATATACTTAAAAAACCGTGCTGCATTGGTCATCAATGTCATTTTAAATTCACTCACATTCAATCATCCCATAAAAAAGTAAGAAAAATCACCAGTACATGTTTAATTTTGTATAAAGCTCAATAAGTTTTGTAAATAGTCAACGGTTGCGGGCCAAAGCCATCCGCCACCTTCTCTCGTCTCTCCGTCTTCAAGAACAGTCTGGCCATGAATTGACCCGTCAAGGCGTCGAGTTCCGTCCCATCCGCACAGAAGGCGATCCACTCCTTCGCATAGGCCCTCAAATTCGGGTAAACCGGCTTCTTGGAGAGCCAAGTGACCCTGATGGTTCCCTCGTCGAGGATCTTGCCAATCTGGGCAAATCCATACAATTTCTCTCCCAACTCGTCCCAGAAGAAGAGAAAGGCCTTGGAGTTCTTGGTCATCACGGGGAACACATTGTTCTTGAACTCCTCCGATGGGATCCAAGCATTGCTCATGAACGCCTCGCACAAATCCTCCAAAGAGGACACTTTGACCACAAAGTACCTTTCCCGCGTGTCGTCCACCAAGTCTCCCGGGGACACAATGTTCTCCAAGACGGACGTCAGGGTTTCGCCGCTCACAAACAACGGCCATGAGTTGAGGCCGCAGATGTTCGCCAACCCGCGCCTTTTATCCTCCCAGGAGAGAAACGTGTTGAGCGTGTTGAAAACGTCCAATTCCTCCTGGGACAAGTAGTGCCAGGGATTCTCAATCCAGTTCTTGATGAGATGAAAGACCTTTTCGCGGAACAAGCTAACTATTTGCATCTCGTTTTGACCCCCCAAGAATTTCGTTCCATTGGACAAGGACAACTTGAATCGCCCTGTCATCGGATCCGGCAGCATCTCGTCCTTGAGGTAATTCCCACAAAACACGGCCACGGTCGAAGGGGCAATCATGGTGGAGTTTCGGATCTCGTTCGTGAACCGCGTCTTGATCTGCTCCTCGTACAAAACCCAGCAGTTGTGCTTGTTCAGGACCATGTCGCGCATGGAGGTCGTGGCCAAGACCGAGTGTTGGTTCACATGCAAGGAGTTCCCGGCAAAGTCCAGGATTCGCCCCGTCGGGGAAATTGGGGCAACTTTGGGGTAAAAGGCCGCAGCCAGGACGCCCTTGACCAAGCCCCAATTGCTCGAGTACGTGTTCACTTCCTTGAGATGCTCGGCCGACTTGGAGCGAATGTACCCAGAGGCCCGCAACGAGGCAAACAACTTGTTCCGAATCGAATACACGATTTCGAACATTGGCGCCGAAATGAAGTTCCTCAAGCAGTAACTTCGCTCCACGGTGTTCAAATGAGTCCTGGAGTTTTCAATGGCCTGAAAGGCAGACACGAGCGAGGCCAAGTCAGAGTACGAACCTTGGGAAAAAAGCTCCTTGATGCTCAAAGCTGTTTTTCGCTCCATCTCGTCATGGGGGACAATAAAGAAATCCTCGTCTGACAAGGCCGCGACTATGGTCAGAACCGGGTCCACACATTTTAAAACCGTTGACAAAAGAAGGGCTTTGGCCAAGTGTGGCTCAAGGGGAAACTCCATCAGTTTGACTCCAAGCGGGGTCAGGCAACGGCGCTCGTCCAAGGCGTCCATTTGTTGAAGAATCCTCGTGGCCGTGGTCAAAGCTTCGATGGTCGGAGGCGACGGCAGACGTTCGAAGAACCGCTCAATGGATTTTTCATAAGCAAGACTGCGGGCAAGAAGAATGGTGCTTTCCAGGGCAATCCGTTGGATCTCCGGGATTGGATATTCGTTCATCCGGATAAACGTTTCCTCTGTGTATAGTCTGTAGGTCACGCCAGGACCCCAAGTCCCGGCCTTGGAACTTCGCGATTGAGCTCCAGCACTGGAAATCCAACAATCTTTGATTTCATACGTGGAAGACTCGTGGTCATAGACTTTTTCCCTGTTCTTCCCCACGTCGATCACGATGTTCGTCTCGAAGGGAATGGGCAAATGGTTTTCGCCGAATTCAGTCGAAAGGATCACGCGGCGTTTCCTGGTGCATTTGAAAAGGATCTCGTAGTCGGCTAATTGCATCTTGGGATGAACGATGAAGACGTTGATGAAGGGGCGTAGCGAGGACGTGGCCAACAGGTTTCTCAAGTTAATGATGTCTTCGTAAGAAGAGAGGAAAACCAAAACTGAGCTGAGCGGATTCTGCATGAGGATCTTGACGAGGAAGTCAAAGGTGAAGTTCGTGTTCACTTTCGCCTCCAATTCCCGAACCTTCTTCACGTTGAACAAATGGTTGTGTTCGCCCGTTCCTACGTGTTGATAAATATCCCGAATTATCTTAGCTGCCTCAAGTTTCCCAGCCTTCTCTGCAAAGGTCAGGGCCGTTTCGCCAGAATTGGCCGTCGAAGTCACGTCAGCCCCGAGTTTCATAAGAAACTTGAGCTCGGGGATCCAATTATGAATCACACAGACCATGACCATGGTGATTCCATTACCAACGGTGAAATCTACTTCGATCTGGTCGGCCTCGATCATCCGAATGAACTTCTCAACTCCTTTCCGATCTCCGTTCCAACTGGCCCTCATGAGCTCTTGAGCGTTCAAGAAAATCGTCCTGGCTCGGCTGAGTTCCATCTTATTTCCATTAAAGTCAAGGTCAAATTCGTCGAGCTTCGTGGTCAAATCTGAGTATTCTTTCTTGGCCAGAACCTCCTTGAGATGGTAAACCCGAGAGAAGTTGAATTCTCGCTTGAGCTCAACTCGTGGGATGTAGTGGACGCCGCTGAACATTCTGAGCAAAGGTTCCTCGTCAAAATCCGTTCCAAGGATGATGATTTTGAGTTGTGGGAAAAGTTGAATGACGTCGCGGAGGCAAACAAGGAGCAAGTCAGTGTGTCGGTCGCGTTCGTTGATGTCGTCAATGATGACATGTGTAATGTTTTCAAAAAACTTCACGTACGAACCTTGATTCGTGATAGTTTTGAGAAGAACATAACTAGAAAATAAAACAATTTCGACGATTTATAAACCTTTTGCAAATCAAAAAATGTTTGATTAATAAATGTAAATTAAAAGTTATAAGTAAGCAATTAAGAATTTAATTGGGAAATTAATAATTTTTTATTAATTAGGATATACTTATGAAGTAAAATAGATATTCTTACCTTGAGCAAAAAGTCATGATGGTATTGCATGGAGAAACGCTCCGCTCAAGACGAACGTGATACCCGACTGTTGCGCCAAGAGTTTCCCCACGGATAAAGGCAAGATAGCGAGCCCTTGCAACAACGGACAAATCCCGTGGTGAAGTTGCGATTACCCTTACATTTTTCGATTCATTCGAAGCCTCTTGCAACAAAATGTGAGGCAACTGCATGAAAATTAATAAAAAAATAATGATAACTAAGAACGAATGATAATGCTCAATTGCTAAATGTGAGAAAGTAGTTAAAAGTATTGAAAATGAATTTTTGAATTACCATTGTGCTTTTACCACAGCCAGAACTCCCTTTGACAAAAATTACACGACCGATGTTAATGTTTCGCAAAAGCCCGGCGCTGTTTTGTTCAACGATCGAACCTCTCTCGAAAAACGACACCGAAGGAATTTTGGGCTTCGTTGACATGTCAAGTATTGGTGAATTCGAATCTTCAGTCGCGTCAAGCGGATGAATGTCTACAAAAAATATAACAAATATTTCATCTATACATTGACAATGCATAGTGCATTCAAGTCCAAAAGAGTGATAATTTGATAATTAAAATTGTAATTAACGACAAATACTTACAGTATTTGGGTCTGTTAGACAAAGAGAAATCCCTCCTTGGGTCCTGTTTATTTGGAAAAGTATTGACATGTCTCGTGATGTCGTCCAAAGAGCATTTGTCCAGTTCAAAGAAACTCGTATTTGGTTCAATGATGCTCTTGTCATAACTATGCCGAATGATCCGAACGTACTGCGAAGTCTTCTTGCTATGTGAATTGAAAACTTGACTTAAACTCAATTCACTATAAATTATAAAAATAAAAATATTTACACCATTCCAGTTAAGGTTCTCAACTTACTCGAAAGATTCCGTGTAGTTCAAAAACTCATAACGATCGACGTGAGATTTAACAAAGTCCAACTCATCTCGCGTAAGTGAAGGAGAAAGCACAACTTCTACAATATTACATGTCAATTAAACAATGTACACAAAACCATCACTCATTCCATTAACCATTAAACAAAATATTTGGTAGTAATCATGTTGGCATCCGTTGAACATCAAATAGTTACAGTGAGTCAAATACCTTTTCCCCGGTCAGTGGCAAAGGCAAAGTCCGCCACCATGTTTGTCAAGATAATATTCCTCATCACGTTGGCTTCCTCAGAGTCTTTGAGGTCGGATGCAAGCTTGGGGTCAAGCTTCATGCTCCCCAGCGATCCACTAAGGATGTCCATTTTGGACATAGCTAAGTGCTAAATAAACACAGGACAAGGAAGATCCTAGCTAAAGATGACGAAGAAGAAATCGGTCTTGGAATCCCCGATTTGTTCGACAATCAACTTAAACTGTGGATAACTCGGTTGGACTCCTTGAAATGACCGTTGAGCAAATTGAGCAAGGAGGTTGAGTGGAAAGAAGAGGGAATCCTTTGTTAGGTCGAGAAGTGAAAGCACAGAGTTCCCTTTGAATGCCATGGAGGAAACTTCGAATGCGAATGACTTAATTCATCAAAAACGTTTGGATCTTTTATCATGCTTAAGTCATAACGTTGTTGGATGTTCTTTATGATATTCATACGTATAATATGCTTTATTCTTTATAAATACATATCTAATATGAAAATAAGGATTTAGAATTTTTCAATGAAACAATAATTATAAAAGGATATTTCTATTAATAACTTGTTTAGGTACAATGAATTTTTGTATTTAAGCAATGTGTAATGAATGCCCACAATAAACAATAATATTAAATACCGTAATAAAACGATTATATACTAATACATAGCCATACTAACCTAGAACTGAGTAGACGTTGAAAAATTTGGACATCTTGGAACCTAGTGTAAATATTCTCAATTCCGAGTGATTTGAATTGAGCGCCAATAAGAATCACTCTGAAGTGAGATTATTTAGACTATAGATCAAACTCTAATTAAGTAAATTTCACGAGTTATAGTAAATAGAAATATAATATAACATTACAATTTTTAATTTAGCTTAATTTCTATATAAAGTTAAGTTAAGTTAAAGTTTACCAATTTATTTAAAAGTTAAAATTTTGACTTCATATCCTATTCATGAATTAGAGCCGAAAAATTGAATAAATTAAATAACCGTTGTTATAAAAATGAATGAATTCATGATTTTTATTCAAGACCCAGGCTGCTGTTAATCGTGGTGAGCGTCGTGCTTGTTCCTGACCTTCTGCCCTCACCTTTTTCAAGTGCTGCTTGATCCTCATCAATGGGTTCCTCCTTGTCAACCAAAGCCCTATACTTTTTAGAAATAAGTGCCCAGTCGCAAGCCGCCTCGATCTTCATCGTCGTCCCCACACTCGACGTGGATCCCAAACCCGCCCCTGCACTCCCAATTACCTGACTCCCCTTGATCTTCCCTTGACTCGTCTTGATCTCATTGGAATCGTCTGCCGCTGCCTTGGAACAACTACACATCGTCTTCCACTTGGACTTCCCATCCACCTTCTTCGCTCCCCTCGTCGTGCCCTTGAGCTCGGCCTTGAGCGGATTGTACGGCTCTTTCTTGGCCACCACGTGTTCAAAGAGCCATACAATCCAAGCGAAAAATAAATTAATCGGCGAAGGCGTCGCCGCGTTCTTGTGCATATTCCGTATGAGCTTCGCAAGACCATACTTCCACTCAATGTCCGACTGTGTCACAATCCGTTGGTAAGTGTCAGACATCATGGCAATGAGCAAATTGATCAAGACCACAACGGAAAATAACATGTAAATGGCAAAGATGAGCTTGAACAACACGAGCGTCCATGCAGGCCGTGCTGGCTCAATCTGCAAATCGTCTATGGTTGTTAACGAGAAAAGAGCGAAAAAAAGCATTTCGGCTCCATCGAGCGGAGTGACCAAATGGCCACTGGGCAGACCATTCGTCAGGGTCTTCGGCGCATTGTCACCGTCCAATGCCCCAGGGGCTCGTTCCTCCGTTGGGAAATTAAGAGCAGAAATTGCCATTGAGAAGCCTAACATGAAGATAGCCAAGACTGCCACGAACCTTCCCAAGTCCTTCATCAAATTCCCAATGATAATGGCCCATGGGCCGAACAAGTAGTGGAAAGAGAGGAAATCCAAAATCTGAACAGACGCACATAGCGACCCTACACCAAACAATTGGTTCCGAACGTACAATATCATCCCTGACTGCATCACCACAGAAGTCTCAGGGCCAGTGATGAAGAATCCAGCCCCGTGGACTCCAGTCCCTAGGATGCAAAACAACATGACGACGATTTTGATCCAACCAAGCCCACCTTTGTCAGACGGCGAGGAGATTTCGGCCACCACGAGACCAAGAAGCCACAAGAGCAACATCCATTCGAACCAAAAGGGATAAAAGTTTGTTCTGATGGGGAAAATCGGATAGATCGGAGTGACAGACGTGAGCGAGAGAAGAATCAAGAGATAGACGTGTGATGTGAGATAAGACATGAATTTGATAATTGGGAACTTGTGGAATTTGTGGCCAAGTGGAAGTGAAAATCCAACCCAGAGTGGAGGGAAAACAATGAAACCGACGAGCAACATGAGCAATTTCGATCCGCGCCATGTCAGTTCCCCAACCCAGAGTTCTTGGAGATATCGTTGAACGACGGTGTGAGCGATGACTTCCTTCAATTCAATATCAATTAGAACGTCGAGATATTCTTTGTTGGAGCGATCAACAGAGCAGAGAATCTTTCCTGCAGATTCTGCACCAGCGGCGATGGAAAGAAGCTCAGCAGCCATCAATTCACAATATGTTGAGGCTTCCAGTAAATCTTTTGCTCGTTCTTTTTCCTAGATAGTAATTTTAAAATCTGATAAGATTTCACATGATGGTAGGATAGAACTTCCTACAACGGATCGCGTCAAACAACGGACCGCCTCAAACGACGGGTCGGTAAAATTGCAAAAGGTGTATTTTAATTGATGAGAGCAAGTGATGAAAAGCTGATTGCTGATGAGCTCCATATCTCAAAACCCCTTGCCTAGTTCCCATTCTCAAAATAACTTTGCTACCACATGAAATATTTCCAATTTTGAAATGTTTATCAATTTCTTAATTCAAAATATTGACCAATAAATAAGGAGTTTCAAATGAATAATAAATATCCGTTTTAAATTTGTCATGTCTTTAAGCCAGCTTCCTCGGCAACGGTGACGACGGCAAAGAAGGATGTTTCAAAGGGCTTAGATGCCGCAGCTTGGTTTTGAGATAAGGAGCTCATAAGCAATCAGCGTTTCATCACGTGCGCTCACCAAATGCTCTCAATAATAAGAAAATAGATATAAATTATCGAATTACCTTTTCAGAAATCTCGATTAGAAAAGCAGAAAGTTTTACGGCCACGTCCATAGGAGAAGAAGAAGACAAAATGAAGAGATCCATTGGCTCGTTGTTCGTGTTTTTCCCACAAATAGTCAAATTGAATACGAACTGTAAAATAAATATTCCGTATAGTTAATCAATTTAATCAATTAATTTCAAATAATCAAACAAATTGATTTAAATGTGGAATTAAAAACATTGAGAATTAAAGGTTATTTGACATTCCTTACATCACAATCCTCCATGAGCTCAAACGTGTCGTGATCTTTCCTCATTAAATACATCAAAGGCGTAATGTGATTCTCAGCAGCAGCGAACCAAATCGGCGGTTGTCCTTTACAATTTTTGGCCAACGGATTCGCACCGGACGTCACGAGGAGTTTAATCACGTCTAAATGTCCAGCTTGAGCCACGCAGTGCAACGGCGTCCAATTTTCCTTATCAATCGAGTCAATTTCCGCTCCTTGACTCAGGAGCACTTGACACATCTCGAGATGTCCGGCAGTTGAGGCGAGATGAAGCCCCGTTTTCCCACTTTTGTCTTTGCTCTCCAAAAGATCAGAAGATCGAGAGAGGAGAAGACCCACGACGCTGACGTGTCCACTGATGCAAGCGAGATGAAGGGGATTGTAGCCAAAGTTGGCCGTGGCTGCGTCGACGGACACTCCGGGGAAATTGAGCAAAAGCCGAACGACGTTTTCTTCCCCAGCGTATGCACCGAGATGAAGCGGCGTGAGTCCCGACTCCAATCCAAGTTCTTTGAGGAAACTCACGTTGAGGGAAACAGGAGGATCTGAAGGTGTTGTGCCAGGCAAGTGAGCCAAAAGTTCTCGAACAGTTTCTTAAATCAACATATTTGTTCAAATCATTAGCACTTGTTCAATCATTCATGTAATGAACTCAAATGTCGCATTTAACCCAAAACTTTTAGCTAGAATTTAAAATAGAATTTTAGCTAGTATTATTTTACATTTTAACATAATTTTAAAATGAAAAAGATAATTCTATATTTGAATAATTGAATAATTACTGACTTTAACTTATTAATACTATTAATCATCTCACCAGATTGACCAAAATAAGCTGCGATGTGAAGAGCATTAAGACCGAGTTTTCTACTTGTGAGTTGAATCGCATCTGCTCCCCGAAGAGCTTCAATCACATTCGTATGGCCATTTTTAGCAGCAGAGTGAACAGCCGCATAACCATCCTAATCATTGAAAAAAATAGTTTTTTGAGGGAAATTCATTTAATAATTATTTGCTAAATGAAGGGTTAAATCAATTTTATTAAAATAATTCAATAATTGATTTAAAAACCTTATTTTCTTCCGTTGCTGATGCTCCAGCATTAAGAAGAGCCTTAACAAGCTCGGAATGTCCTTGTTCTGCTGCAAGTTGAAGCGCCGTCGCATCAGTTGTGCGATTCCGAGCTGAAATGACTCCATTCTTATCAAACTTCATGAGTTCTTCTAGGACCGAGATGGATCCTTGCATGGCGGCCAAATGAGCACAAGTACTCCCATCCTACAATGCAAAAAACACGATCAATTAAATCTTCAAATCTTCAAAATTGTGAGTGAATGATTGAATTCAAATGGACTGATGATGAGTGGAAGAAAGTGAATTTACTCGAGTTGAACTTGTCACAAGAGAAGATTGATGCTTGAGAAACAATTTGATGATGTCAGAATGGTTATTTTGTGCTGCCAAGTGAATCGGTTTTTGTCCTTTTTCATCCGTCGCGTCAGGACTTCCACGAAGGCCCATTAGAGTACGGCAAAGCTCGAGTTGACCAGCTTCAGCAGCCAAATGTAAAGGTGTTTGCTTACTCTACACAAACATAGCATCATACTTAATTACTTTAATAATGCATTATTTATTTAGTTTTTCAGTTTTTAAGCGATACTAAATATCATTTACAAGAGTCACAACATCCACAAACGCCTGATGTTCTTGAATTAAATAGATGCAGAGTTGTTTGTATCCTTTTTTCGCCGCGTAGTGAACAGCTGTGAGACCAATTCGAGTCTTGGCATTGATGTATGCTTTGTGTTTCAAAAGCAATCCGCACGCTTCCTTTAATCAATCACAGTAAAAGGAAATAAATCTTAAATGTTAGAATGAACAGTTAGAAGTTATTAGGTAAATGGCTAAAAATCACTTGATTTTCAATTCCATTTCATACTTGATATCCGTGTTCAGCTGCTAAATGAAGGCCAGAGCGACCTTCTTGATCAAAAACGTCAACCCGAGCGCTGTTTTCAAGGAGCGTTCTCACAACGTCATTGTGACCTTTGTGACATCCTAAAAGTAAAGGCGACCATCCTTTGGAAGACTGACGATTCAAATTTCTTTGACAGTCAACAACTGTCATTCTAGTGAGAAGTTCGCGTAAGATTGCGTTATTCCCTTCAGTTGCGACGTAATGAAACACGCTTTCTTGCTTCTAGAAAAATACATACAAGCTAATTTGTAATTATGCTGAAACTTAAAATAAACATTAAAGTTATATTTAAGCTAGAATATTAAAGTTTGATTTAGAATATTAAAATCTTACATCTTTAGACATAATATTCCATCTTGCTCCACCGTTGAGAAGGATTTGGGCAATTTCTCTTCCGTCGTCTGTAATTGTTTTCCCTGGCCATTCACGTCTTAATTTTGAAGTATAATGTAAAGCAGTTTCACCAGCAGTTGAAGCCGTGTTGATGTATTCCGTTACTCCCTTGTCTCCTGAAGCCTTTTTGATTTGATCCAATAAAATTTTGATTACTTCAATGTGTCCGTGCCGGCAAGCCAAGTGTAAAGGAGTTTCTTCTTTCTAATTCAAAAAAATTTGATATTTGTATTAATTATGTGGAGATAATATAGGCAAAGATTTAAATAAATGTTTAATCGTAAGTAAATTTCCCTCATAGTATTACAACATAAAAAATTAAAGAAGCTTCCAATAGGAATGAGATTTAATTATTTTACTTTTGATTTATAAGATGCATCAGCTCCATCAGTTAGCAAAAGTCGAATAACTCGAATTCTCCCGTGTCTTGATGCAATGTGCAAAGGAGTTTCTCCATTTTCCATCACAATATTCGGATCTGCTCCTGATTTGAGCAACATCAAACCGCATTTCTCTCCTTCATTGATCCTCGCAGCAATGTGAAGAGGTGTTTCTTTTAATTTCCCTCCTTGGACGTAAACACTTGCACCGAAACCAAGAAGCGTCTCAACAACGCTTGGCTGGCCATATTGAACTATTAAAAAAATATTTTTAAACTAAACAACTCTCTAATTTACTTTATGTTTTAGTGATAATTTTTGGCATTTCTCATTTACCTGCAATATGAAGTGCAGTATAATGTTCCTGTTAAAAGATATAATTAATATTAAACCTTGAATTTCATATAAAAAACTACAATTTGGAATTATTTGATAAGTAATACTTTAATTTACATTATTCGTTGAATCAACATCTTCTCCTTTCATAATGAGTTCGCTGATCAGAGGCGAATGGCCATGTTGAGCCGCAATGTGAATGCAATGTGAGCCAGACTATGGATTTATCAAATATTTTATATAAGTACAATTTATTAATAACGGTCATTAAATAGTATAGTAAATATGTAATTAGTTATTATATACTTTGTTTGGCATTTGAAGTGGAACTCCCTTGTTGTAAAGAGCCATAGCAGTCTCGGTATGTCCGTGTAATGCAGCAATGTGCATTAAAGTTGAGCCATCTTTATTTCGTTTGCTCAAATCAACTTTGAATTTGTCCACAAGTTGTTCCACGACTCGAGTTCGGCCATTCTCTGCTGCAACTTGAATGGGAGTCCGATCTACAGGAAAGTAAAAGTTAGCTAAAGAAAATTAATTGTATGAGGACTGAAACTCGTTACTGAAATTAAAGATTTAATACCGCATTTATCCGTAATGTTCGCATTGGCTTTTGCCATGTAAAAGAAATGGACAGCGTGTTCGTCTCCAATTTCTGCAGCAATGTGTAAAGCCGTTTGTCCTTCCGTCTTAAATTAAATTTTAGTCATTTGAACATTTTCGTCTTTTCATCATATTTAAAACAAATAATTATAATAAGAATGCAACAATTTCAAAGTGTATTTTATTATATACCTAAATTGTTTAAAAGATCAAATAAAAATTATAAGCACATTTTTTGCATCAACGTTGGCTCCAGCTTCAATGAAAAGTCTAGCGGAGTCCAAATCTCTTTTCCTGATAGCCAACTGTAACGGTGTTTCCTTTTCGGGTCCAACATGAACTTTCACTTGCTCAAAAGCGAGGGCCGAGAGAAGTCGTCGACAGCCAATTTGATTTTTCGCCATTAGTGCATTCATCAATGGAATATTACCATGCTAGAAGAATTAAATATTAACACATTTTAATAATAAATTCGTTCCATAAGTCATTTACCATTAATCTCCCTAAAAGTATAAACTTAATAAAAAATGTATAAAATTACAGCATCTTTCATAAGCCGAATTTCTTTTGGTGCGACGTAAAGGAGAGATTTGAGAATGGCTTCGCCTTCAACAGTCGTTCTTTTAACCGCCATGTGACAAGCAGTTTCTTGTTTTTCCTTCAATCCACAATTAAGATTTTAAAAAGCATTCATTGATCGAAATGTAAAATATCAAAAATCTCATTAGCTCATCATATTCTTCTCCTAGTTTCAAACTTGATGGATTTTACTCAATTAAGAGAAAACTCACAATCAGTTAAGTGTAAATCAATTAAGAGTAAAATGAGTAAACCCAAAGTTAGGATTAAAATTCAAATTACTTTCGTGGCCAAAGACACATCTGCTTTGAGGAAAAAGAGGAATCTGACAGTCTCATCTCTCCCGTATTCCACAGCAATCATGAGGGCCGTCTCTCCCCCCTTGGCTTGATGGTTAATGTCCACGCCAAGAGTGACCATCCGCTCGGCAATTGAAATCCGATTCTCCTTCACAGCGTACATCAACGGTGTCCAAAAAAGCTCCTCGTCCGTCACTCCGCTCAATGGCTTGGTTTTCTCCCCAAGCAAGACCTTCTTCTCAAAGAATCTAATCATGGTTTCAGCCCCGTGCCAATCCGATTTCCCACAGCAGATCATGAGACGATTCTCAGGGGTCAATGCACTTTCTTCTTTTTTCTTACTCGCTGCGGCTGCGGCGGCCGCTGCTCTGTCCCGCGTCTTTTTTGATGGATTGTATCCGAGCATCTTCTCAACTTTGGATTTCCCTTGAGGTTCTTTCTTCTCCTTTTCTTTCTCGTCGGCTGATCCTTTTTCTTTATCATTTTCGGTCACTGGAAATTGACCTGGTGGTTGACCCGGAACTTGACCTGGAGGTTGACCTGGTGGTTGGCCTGTCGCTGGTGGAGGATCTTTCCCAGGTTCTTGTGGTTGAGCTAACTCGAGTTCTTTGTCAGTGGTTTGGTCGCCTTCAATGAGGGGAATTTTAATTGATCTGGTTGACTTTGGTGCTCGACGGGCCACGAATTTGTAAGGAGGCTTCGGAGGTTCGGGCTGACCTTTTGGGATTTTCTTTATTGGCGACGAGTCTTTAGCTGGTTTGGTTTTGGATCGTTCGCGCTTTTTAGCTCGCGGAGTTCTTTGGGGTGATACGGCATTTCCGGAACTTTGACCCCATTTCATAAAAGTCGTTGATCCTTGGCCTGCTCCTCTGGTGGTTCTCCAGGATCCGCCTATGACTTTCACGTAACGTTTCGAGAACTCGGCTGGGGTCAAAGGCTCCATTTTAACTTTGAGTGACTCGTGAATTCTGGGATGAGACGCCGAGGCTTCCTTGTCGAGTTTCTTCATTGGGGATCTGAAGATATGAGCGTCAATTAAATCTTCCATTGAATGATTTCGTTTTAATTCACCTTCTTTGAAGTCCAAACTCTCTTTTTCGGATTCTATTCGGCTCAGAAGAGCATCGAGCTTTTTCTCAAGCTCGGCCCTTTCTTCGGAATCCAACGGGGGTGGCGGACCCTTTTTCTTTTTCCCCATTCTGAAGGTTACTCTTGGTTTTCTATTTGGGTCTCTTTGGACTTTTTGACCCACCGTGGGTCTTTGGGGTCTTTTGGAATCTTCCTCTTTGGATGACGAACGACTCGGTTCTTGTTTGAGCGTTCGAGACGAAGGTTTTGACTCGGGTTCTCTTGGTGGTTCAAGCTCATCTTCATCTTCTTGAGAGAATCCTTGGGATTTCATGAACGGGGAAATTGAGAGAATGGGAATTTTGGTCTTTTTATTTTTGGAATTATGAGCCATTTTACCTGTTACTAATATATAGTTAGCTAAACCAGTTTAAAATTTAAGAATTAATTTATAAAATGGCGTTTATATATATTAAGTGTGTTTAAAAAGTGTGGTTTAATTATAATTATTTGATTCGTGAAAGGTAAAAATAATGAAAATATGATGCTTTCGTTTCCGGAACCATTGAGCGACTGAAAGTGAAAGAAGGTGAGGGAAAGAAAGTGAAATTGGATCATGAATGAGAAAGAGAGAGGCAGATGAACGATAAGGAAAAGTCAACATGTTAAGTATATGGGACTTGGCCAAAAGGTAAATATTTAGGAAATAAACAGTGATGAATAGAAGCTGATAAGTTCAAACGAAGTGGAGAGATTCCTTATCAGCTTATTGCCCCGATTATAATCATTCAGTGTGGAATATTTATATCCTACTTTATACCATATGGGCATGGGTGTTATTAAGGCAGGTTATAATGCATTTAAAATGGTTTTCCATAGTCAGCATTATTTTATTAGGTGGTTTTATTTAAGGAAATGAGAATTGTGGGGTCAGTTGAGCCCAAATGCATTTGAAGATGAATAGGGGAAATGAACTCAATACGGTTTATCTCCTTCAACTCACTCTCAAAGTCTCAACGAAGATTAGAGTGAACGATTTTAGAACTATATGTGAGGAATAGATATAATAGGCTAAATACTTATTATTATGTTCATATCAAATATAAAGTAAGTATAGGTATAGCACATAGTATGATGAAATGATGATGATTATAGTTTTATTAGAGCTCTAACTCTTAGATTATGAATAGGTACTCTTGCTTATAAATATATAAAGTATTTTATACAAAGTCTTAAGTACTTTCATACAGTACAATGTAGATGCGCACATGTACAAATAGTTTTTTTTTTTAAAAAAAACTTTAATTCGCTCTATTTCATTTGACTTATTTTATCTAATTCTCATGAAAGACTTTTAATTTTCATAGTACTTTCATACCATTCATTTGTAATTTTATGAATTATTAAGAAAGTATGAATAATATATATATATTTATATATATAATTTCTATGATTAATTTCATTTGATACCCTAGTGAGAGTGAGAATTGTGTACTTTTACATATAAATTATAAAATGAATAAATTCCTATTGTTATGTAGGTATATTCTGGTGAAATTCTTATAAAATTTTATTTGCATATTGCTCGACATTAGTTTAATTTTTGTTTAAAATAATTTATGGCATTTTTGACGAAATGTGTGAAGAACTTTGAATTTCTTACTGGCAATTTTATTGCTACTTTTACACAAGACACGGTGTTTATTTAAAAATGAAAAGGTGTAATAAAAATGTTTTTTTTAATTTACTACACCAATTGATTTTTATTTCATACAAATCGTTAGTGGAACTTTTGTATAAAGCTATCCAAAATGTAACTGTAACATTACTAATATATTATTATATACATTCTTATAAATTACAATTAATTGACATTGCTCACACATTGAATATACTTTAAGTAAATGCGTATTTTTGAAAAAAGATAACAATAAAAGATATACGTAGGAGAAATGTCAACAAACTATTCTTCATACTTGCTTTACTCGACTTATCTAATACAGTAATTTCAATGTTAAATTATAGCGACTTGGCAGTTTTACAATAAATTAAAGTCAAGGATAAATTATTTTTATGATTTCCTTGTAATCCTATTCAATTGCAGGCTGCTCTCAAATAACGTCTTTCACTCAAATTATCAAATTGTTACGTTAAATTAGAAAGAAAATAACCATTTTTAAAATGTACGAACTTCTTGTTTTTTTAATTTTCTCCTTGTCATCCTGCTTGGCCAATTCATTTGATAACTCGAGGTAAATCTACTGCATTATAATAAATTATAATTTTAATTCTTTTAATACATAATTTATAAATACTTTTGAATACTTTACACTTTTCAGTCCACCCAAGTCGTACAGTTCCGTCCATCCTTCAGTTTTATGCAAACCTTACATTTCCATTCAATATCCAATCACAACTGATGATTTGCGCTTTTTAGTAGAATTTGCCCGAGAAAATAACCAAACGTTAAAAGCCTTGGGTCAGCGTTCAGCGCGCACAGACATAATTTGCACTGATGGCATTCCAGCAGATATGCAAGGATTCGATCCAATCATTGAAATTGATAAATTGGAAAGAACAGTCAAGGTCGGTGCCGGAATTCAGCTAGTCGATTTGCTCATGAAATTAAATGCCGAAGGGTTTTCTCTTGAACATATGCCAAATTTTGGAAATATCACTGTTGGTGGCGCACTGTAAGCTTGAATTCATTAATTCTTTTACATGAGTATTTACTTAATGTTAATATACATTTTCTGAATGTGAACTAAATAGCTTAAAAGCTAAATACCTAGCCACATCATCCACAAAATTAACAGTTATTAATAGTAATAGCCAATATTAAAGTTTTTAAGATTGTTAGAATTTAAAATTATTTTTTAGAGGAACTGGTGCACATGGCTCTTCATTAAAACATCCATCATTGCTTGCCGACTTGGTATTGGAATTGAAATTATTTTGTGGAAACGGCGGTTCAGGCCGGATAGTCACAAACCCGAAAGAACTCGCAGCCCTAAAACTCAATCTGGGTCTTTTAGGTTTCGTTCACACAGTCAAATTCCGCATTACCAAACAATACAAAGTCAAAATAGAAAACACGAAGGAATCCGACGATTTGATTCGCGACCCAACCAACCTCATCAACATGGCTTATGCCCAAGACACAATTCAACTTTGGTGGTTTCCAAATGACACCTCAGTCATTTTGTCAAAAGGAACTTACCTTGATTCCGCGACAAACGGCACCGCATACACAACACTATTTCCAGACCTTGAACCTAGTGCCGTAAAAAATATCGCCAATGAATTCGAAGATGCCCAAGCAAAAAAGAATTTGACCATGCTTCAAAATTTGCGAAATTATCATCGAGACGGACTTTTCAAATTGGTCAACGACCGTCCGCCCATTTTCACTCAAGATGGAAAAACATTGGTAAATCCCGCGACAGGATTTTCTCATCAGATGCTCATGAGCCAGTGCGAGAAATGCCGATGGAAACATGGGAATTACTCCTTATATGAAAATTGGGTTGATATCGCCGTCCCAGTAGAGAGAATGAAAGAAGCTGTGGATATTATTCTGAAACGTTTGAATTCATCGGCTTTGTTTCCTTTGTTTGGAATTTTTATTCAATTCTCCCAAAACACGGATGCTTATTTAGGGCAGAGCGAGGGAAGAGACTCAGTTCATTTCATATTTGTAACTGCAACGCGAAAAGACCGTTTTAAGGATTCAAGGATATTTCTATCAACTATTCAAGCAATCACTCAATCGCTGGTATATAGTTTCATTAACTGATTAATTTAAGTTCTATTAATTCAAATAGCTATAATGAAAATAATAACAAATGAGATGATTTTTTTAAAATCAAAATTAATTTAGATTTCAGATGTGAAGGGAAGAGCTCATTGGGGAAATACGGGATTAGGGAATTTGGACACTGAAATTATTATGAACTCTTTTCCTCAACTTCCAACGTTTAAGAAATATAGAATTCTAAAGGATCCAAAGGGAATTTTCGTGAATGCTTTTGGAAAACGATTGCTCGGAACTAATATTGATAGAAATGTTGACACAAGAGAAATAAGTTGCGCTTTGGAGGAAAATTGTATTTGTGACAATGATTCTGATTGTGCTGAGAAACAAAATTGTGTGACCTTAGAGGGGTCTGACCAAAATCAGGCAAGCATTAAAGTGTGCCAGGACACAACGGACATAAGCAATTAATTACTTTCAATTCATAATTATCAAAATTCATTATTGAATTGTAACAGAATCAGACAATTTGAACCATTGGCATTAATCTTTATTATTGAATAAAACTAAATTTAAAGCTAAAAATATTTAAAATTTAGGATTTTTTAAATGATTGTCGAACATTGAACGATTATGGATTATAAAATATTTTATATTTAATTATATTTAATTATTGCATATAATTTGAGTATTTTATAACTTTTCCATTGAATTGGAATTTGTGAAAATTGATAATACATAAGTAGACACGACGTACATACATGCCTTACTGTCTCTTACATAAAATGTATAAAAACATAAACACGAATTGAATTGCTATGCATGATATAATTTTATATGCACATCTACTAAATAAATTCGTATATAAATTTTAACTATTTAAAATAGAAACATTGAAATAATTATTGATTTGACATATCATTTTTATCATTCATATAACCGAAATATTTTATATTTAAATCGATGATATAATTCGTCATTTAAGTACGCCTTATTTCATACATTATTTAAGAATTTTTTCTGTTTCTTTTGGTATAAAAGATGATTAATGTTTTATCAAAGTTCAATTCCACTCACCCCAAGTTGATACTTGATGAAAAGTCGCATTAATTTTTTAGGTTATCAGTAAAATGTTGTATAACATTCAACTTAACTCATTCGTTCGAAACGCTCATTGTTACTTCAATCCAGTGGAAAATTTTCAAATACTCCGATTCTTTAATTATATTTAATCGTTATTAAAATATTCACATTTTTAGACTTAATTAATACAATTGTTACATTCAATTGTCGTTTCATATATTTAAAGCTAGTCTTTCGCGTAAGGTTGAAACCTTGAGTTCAACATGTGGATTAATATAAGGATTAATATACTTTTCATCACTTTATTTTTAATAGCGAGCAACTCCAATTCTGCCGATCAAAAGTTCTTAAGTGATGATTCAAAATTTGTTACTGGCATTTATGAAGAAATATTACCAACGCCTGTGTTTTATGATGCTTTTGTTCCAATTGTGTATGAATATCAAACTCCTTACTGGAATAAAACTGGTAAGAATGTTTTCCCAGAAGAATTCAATAATTTCAACTAGAACCTATAGTGTACCTTTTACCTATATTTTTAGATTAGAAAAATGACATTCATTTTTATAATCATTCTTTACATTAAAGTTTCTTAATTTTAAATTAAAATTTTATAAGTAAGATAATGTAATGATGTATTTTAAATTGAATATGTAATATTATATAAAATATGCAAAATATGCTAATAATTCAAAATTCATGTTGAAGGTTCTAATATAAAAAGTGTAAACAAAGCAATTTTTTGTTTTTACTTTTAAATGTAATATTTACTTATCTAATTGTTATTTTTACAGAGGTGACATTCAACAACTGGTATTCCTGCATGACTGAACAATATCCCTTCAGCCTCTCTTGTCCAGTTTCCTTCGTATTGAACAAGGCCATTCTGAATCTCCACATTGACTTCAACAGCCTTCATCCAGTCACGGACTCCGAGCCAGACTCCTTCGACGAAAACGACTCACAGAATGAATTCTACACCAAGTTGTTCCAATCCCTCCATTACTGCCACGAGATTCAAAAGCATTTCCGCGGGCCTTTCATCCACAAGCAACAGCTCGAACACTACATCAATTCCCTTGAACGTTGTCCCTTCGGCCATGACATCAACAGGGAAGTTGCAAAATATAATTACGGGATCAGAGCTCCCTTTTCCAAAATCGAAAACAACTTTTACAATCAATTTTACCAGAAGATTCGCAACAACACGGCCAACTCCACTTTGCACAACGACATGAACGTGAATGCCATTGCCGCCGCGGTTCTTTCAAACTCCCGCACGGCCATCCAAGCCAATCTCCTCTCAAACTTTTACGCCGAGAAGAACCGTTGGGTTCATGCGCTCATGGCTTGTCAAAACCAAGTTGTTCCTTCATCGCTTCTCCCCATTGACGAACTCGAAGCGTCCGTGGAGAAAGTTGGGCAACTTTCAAATAAAATGCGCCTCTCAATTCCCGCCGAAACCATTTCAAAATATTATTCTCTCCCGCTCACGGACTGCACTCATACGAACGAAACCTTCATCGTCCGGCTCCTCGTGCCCATTTTGGAGAAGAAAATTCAGAATCGAAAACAAGAGGAAGTTGTAGGCGGCGAAACGGAAGCGCACAAGCCTATTGTAATAGAAGAGAAAATCCTCAAGAAATTCACCAGCGTTCCTTTCATTTACAACAAGAAAATCTGCAGCTTGAAAATCGAAGGGAATTCAAACACATTTTTGGTTGACGGAGAATTAAATTCCGTTTCTGCCACGACGTGTCAACCAAATGCGCTTTGCAGAAACGAGTTGAATATCAATTCAAACAACGAGTGTTTAACGGCCATTTTGGAAAAGAACGTTACGAAGATTGTGCGGATTTGCCAACTTAGCTGTAGAGATATTACTGAGAGCATTGAAGCCGTTTTGCCTATTGTTACAATGGTTTCTCCGGACACTTTCATCATTACGGGGATTTTCAACCAAGGTGAAGCTCACTTGTCCTGCGAAAACGAACATGAGGCTGGCGTGAAGGAAATGGCAATTGACATGGTTGAATTTGGCGCTCAGGAAGTTCAAGTCCCGTGTGGTTGCACATTGGTTGTCAAACAAAAGACTTTTTATCCAAAAGGCCCTTGTTTGACCAATTATCACGAATTTGAGGATTTGAAGAAAATCCGCACGAAGCAAATTGTCCCTTGGCATTTTGCAACTGATTCGCTCATTAAAGAAGCCAGCGATGAGGAAATTCTCATGAAGGAATCCACGAATTTGATTTCCTTTTTAATTGACTATGGAAAAGCTGAGTTCGTCACGTCGTTGGATATGAAGAAGATGGAAGATGAATTTCATCCTTTGGGAGAATTCAATAGACTTTCCATTGAAAAGAATAAGAGTGAAAATGAGGGAATTCGTTCAAAGGTTTCCAGTGGGAGTTTTTGGATTTTCATTGTGATTCTTGTTTTTATCGTCATTTTTCAAATTGGAATGTTCGGGGCGGTTTGGGTCATTTGGAAAAATATTAATGTTTTGTATTTGAATGGAGACAGGAATCGGGAAATGCAGGTGATGAAAGGAGACCATGAAGGGATGAGCAATCCTCCTGAATCACCGTCAATGGGGAGAGACAGAATTCCTTTAATGTGATTTTAATGGATTTTTTTAATTTAAATTGTTTTATAATTTGAGATTATTGATGTTATTAGGTTGTTTTCAATGAAACGTTATGGACATTTGGAAACTGCATTAAATTTATTGAGTTACAACATCATAAAATATAAATTGACTAGCAATTTCAAAATTTTTCTATTTTCTTCAAGTATTTTGAAAAATTAAATGTCATTTTAAAAATTTTTGCAATTTGTGCAATTTCCAAATAATCATAACGTTTCATTGAAAACAATCTAATAATAATGTATAAAATTAAATTTTGATTTTTTTGCATCTATTGCTAAATATTTTATAAATTGAAATAATGGAAAAAATAATTGGATAACTTGGATTAATCATAACATTTATTTAATCAGTTTTTATACTTAAATATAAACTTATAATTAAGTTAACTCCCTTAAGTACTCCCTTAAGTACTTTTTGTGTTAATTCATTTTGTAAATCTATTTTTACTATTTAATTTAAGAATTTGACCATTTTTCAGCCCAATCAAAGGATAATTTCTGAAATATTTAATT